>OX393558.1:52432467-52712467 GCA_947650365.1 Chamaelirium japonicum | reverse complement strand
AGTTGGGTTAAACAAAATAGCTTCTGTTAGATGTTCAATGGCTTCATCCAATTTTCCTAATACGCATGAACATTGTAGTTCAATAGCCATCTCTAATCTAGGAATACAATAGTCGAAAGAATCCCAGCTACAAAATTATACCTACCTTCGGACATTGCATCTATAGCTTTTGATTTGGACATTTGAGCAGCATCACGGCTCTCTTCTGAAACTTCAACAGAGGGATCTCCCATCTGTAAGTAAAACAACTCACGATGACTTCAAAAGTATAGATCAATTAATGTTTTGGAATAATATTAGACAAGGCATTACTATCAGAACAAACCTTTTGTGGAAGATCATTATCAGGGTCCACAACTTCGCCATCCAGTTCAATATCTGATTCAACAATTTCATTGTCAACATCACCTTCTTCATCCTTTCGATGAGGTTTAGGGTCTGCCATGCTATCATCACTTTCTTCTTTCACATGGCCTCTCTGTAAACATGGTTAAAAATAAGGGGGCCTTCCAATATATGGATTGAAAATCACTAACAAACGATGCACCAAGAATAAATATTACTTCAAATTCCAAAGTTCAAAAAGAGGAGATTATATATATTTAAAAGATTATTTTATAGAAATTATCCTAGGAGTGAACTTATTTAGTAATATAATAAAGTATGCTTATAGTTTACCAAAAGGAACTATACAAGTACTGCCCACCACAATACTGGAAGCAAATTAAGATTTGCAGAGATCCATGATCTCTCTCTTTTTTTTTGAAAGGATGATCTCTCTCTTTTGCAAACTGTGGAAACAAATCAAACCTAGCATCTATACAAATCATTAAAAAAATGATGTAGTGCAAGTCCTTGATGAAAATATGCAAAACCTAAGCACACTGTTCTTATCAAAATTTACAACTAGGGTTTGAGTTCTATAGCTTAATAGAGAGATCTAGAATATCCCGGAGTGAGACTTGCATGGCAGAAATGGGGATATGCGGACAGTATGGTTCTCGCGCTTTAAATTTGCACCAAAGCCCCTTTACCTCCCAATATATGTATCTATCTTGTATGACCGCCCCTCCAAAGCAAGCATAGGGTAGGCCCTCCTACGCCATCCGTCAGACCTAGAAAGACGTGGGATGCATTGTGCATAGCGGCTCAAGTAACTTTCCCCATAAGGAAGCATGTGTGACACTTTAATAAAAAAACATAATTACAAAACATACTTACTCTAGAATTTACATTTAGGACTCTAGGTATTAGAAATCAGGGTTTTAAATCTCGGCCGATACCGGTACGTACCGGTTTTGGCCGGTTCGAGACCGGTACTGCATCCGATCCCGATACCTGGCCCGTATCGGCCGGTACCGGTACGTACCGGTCCGTATCGGCCGGTACAGGCCGGTACCGACCGGTACGGCCAGTATGGACCGGTACCGACAGGTTATTTTTTTTTTTTTTGATTTTTTGGGTTTTTTTCAGGTTTTTTTTCTCAACCGGTATCGGTCCGTATCGGCCGATACCGGTACGTACCGGCCGGTACATACCGGTTCGGGGCCGACCGATACCGCGACCGATACCGTGATTTTAAACCTTGTTAGAAATTAAACAAAAGTTCATCCATTAAAAAAAAACAATTACGGTTTAGTCCTCCCATCAAACATTGCCACCAATCAAGGTACAAAAAATCAATATATTTCAAGAAATATATCGCTTAGTTGAAAGCTAGCACGAAATCCAACATACAAAATCGAAAGGCATAGAAATTGTTAAGATTTCCCAATATATCGTGAAATGTCACGATATTTGTATGAAATATTTCCATCTCCACGAAAAATCACGATATCAATACCAACACAAAGAAATTTTGTCAAAATTTTGGAAAATTACGCAAAAAATTTGGAAAATTTCGCAAAATGACACCGAAATTGTGGGACTAACTGGTTATAGAAGGGAGCTTGTGGCCTGGTTCTCAGCAGCTTATTTACATATAATAACATTTAAGTAAATGTTTTCTCAATTTACTTTAAGTTATTATATGTAAATAAGCAAATATCCCCCATTTGATTTCAATAAAACAAAAAAAACAAAATCCAAAGGAATCAAAAAATATAATTTCAGTTTTAGTAGGAGAAAACAGTTGTCAGGATTTTTTATAAAATCCGTATGGTGAGAAAAGTGATTAAATCAACTACTTTTTAGCTCAAAAAATTCCACAAGATGTAGAACTACTAGTGCATCTAGAAAACCATGGTCCGTCTTAGGAAATTTTGAATGAATAAAAACTTTCCTATATAAAAACTCTTTTTTCCAGACTTAGTAAAAAAACAGTGTTTCACATATCAGCATAATTTTTACACAATTTCAAACTTGCATAATTTTCTTGTTTTAAATCCGCTTTCAAAATTGTTTAAAACATTATTTTAACAATCAACTAATCTTTATTTTGAAAATATTTTTATCTACAAAAAAGATTAAAAAACATTTGGAAAATATATATCAAAATCGAACCAAACAAGATTACACAAGACACAAACTCAATACATTGAATACATGCTATGTGCAGCTCTACACCCCTAGATAAGGTACAAATATTATTTAAGTGTTCCAAAGTGTGTATCTATACCTGGTTTATGACTATCCTGAGTTTCACTAAAAAATTTCATCGAAAAATCAATATTTCCACAATTTCTATAAATTTGCAATATTTCCACACTATCGAAATATTTTCATATCCAAATGGTCGAAATTTCAACCGAAATGGAGATTTCGAACCTTGCCACCAATCAACCTATTTAGAAAATAACTAAATACTACCTACCACATAACACACCTAGACCTTTAATCCTGATCGGGTAGGATGCAAAGCAACCGATAAACCCTTCACGATTAACAAAACTAAAAGAATAATTAATTTTTATGAGAACATGATCAAAATAGTTATGCCCTAGTATCTAAAGCACAATTACATTTCACGGCATGGATACTTATATTTATGTCCCACCATACCAGCACTAAAGCACTGGATCCCATCAGAACCCCGCAATTAAGCATGCCAAGACAAAAGTAATACTACGATGGGTGACCTTCTAGGAAGTCTGTGTGTTGCACCCATTTAGGCTATTCCTTTCTTGCCATTTGCCAAGTTGCCTTGGTCAGGTTTTTGACACCAAACTTAGAGTGTTTATGCTAGGTTGATAGGCGGTCGATATTTTTTTTGTCGATCTTCCCCATAGTTGTCTTCATCATGACGGGATATATTATGATCATGATGTCCAACCAGTGTGACAAAACAATAAGCACATTATAACTCATGCCAAATGTCTCGCATGACATAAAATATCAACAAACTCCCACTTGCAGTCAAAGTCGTTTTGCATAGACCTTAAACACAAGTAGTAAATGGAAACACAACCCCACCTAATGAATTATGTGGATCTGAAAAAAAAAAAAGTTGAGGCAATGCTTGTCACTAAATCTCCTTTCTGATGAAAATATTCTGAATGACAAGGTAATTTCTTTCACTATTGCATCATCTTGTTAAGGTTTGAGGTTCTTCGCACCAAGTAATGGCACCATTGTCATCAAAATGTAAGGTGAAAGGTCTCCTACCAATGGGACATAACAAGAACCATCATGAAATTACAAAGCCATATTACATCTGTTGTCTCCAAAATAGCAACATCCATAGCTCCAGTGGAAGAATCGACAAATCTATACTCAACCATGTCTAGGTTCACCTTTCCTATAAGCAAGCATGTATATCCGAGTACCATGAAGATCTTTGAGAATGTGCTTTACCGATTTCCAATGTCTTTTATCCAAGTTGAATAAATTTTAAAACAATTCCAACAATATAATGGATACATGCCTTTGTGCACAACATTAAAAACATAAATCTTCATATGCATAAAGAATCATTCATATATAGTAGGTCAGATTTCATTAAACAAGAGAATTCATGCCCTGAAAGAGAATTGTATATACTTAAATTAATCCACAGAAAAACATGACTATCTCTTATCGACATATATAAGGCTCAATAAGTCCTCACTCTATACTTTCACGAAGCAACAAATTGCACAATCAAGGAGCCTAGCAAAGGTTTTCTGCAACAATTTGGTAAGAAAGCCACCTCAACATAAGACATAACAAGAGTATCATTCACTGTTGTGATAGTGTCACCTAGGTTGTTCGAACTCCATACCACCATAGTGGTGACCTAGGCGGGCCTGTTAGCTTATCCCCCCCCCCCCCCCCCCCCCAAACACACATCACCATAGGGTTTAGTCACAGTGAGCAGAGAAGAGGAAGAGTAGGAGGGGAAAATAGATAAATAGGACCACAATCTAATCGTGGTGTGTGAACTTGACGAGAGCTTGATGTTTTAAGAGCATTTGGACTTTGGAAATCTTGAAGAGAACTTGGAATTGGAGAGAGATTGGACGGCTAGAAAAGAGCTTTGGAAGAGTTAAAAGAGATGTGGGATGAAGGGACGGGAGGGATATATAAAGTGTAGAAAGGGGTAAGAGGGGTGGGGGTTAAAAACAAATATGATCCAATGGTAAAAAAATGACCATTGGGATAATATGCAATTACACAGTAACTGTGAGCCATACAACTCATCATGCGGTCAGTGGTCGCATATGTGACCGTACAGTTGATAATGTGATCACATGGTGGGCCGGGCACATATGCGACAGTCACATATGCATCAGTGTTCTTTCCAACCGCATAACACATAAGCAGTCACATATGACTACATTGCTCTATATCCACATATTCAATCTCTATGAGGAATATAATAAAGTCGATGAACAAATATACATTTTACTTAACATGGTGTCGTCGCTTTGGGTTAGTATCCTAGAACTTCAACTTCTGTTGAAGTATACCTTAGTATTCGATATATCTTTACCAGCCAAATTCGGAATAGGAGATAGGAACAAAGAGAAGAATTCTTCTTACTCCTCTTACTAACAGGCTATCATTTATGGTTTCGAATATTTAGATCAACAGGGACGTGTATGCTTTAATCCTGCTTTGGACTACTAATTTTGGGCATACCGCTTACATTACTTCTGGGTATCTTGTATTCCTCCTCAATCAAGTATAAAGAGGAACTTCTGGGTAGCTCTTTATAAAATTTGAAGTTTTATATGAGGATAAAGAGGGACTGAGATTTACAATGGGTAAAATGAACAACTCAAATTGATTGGGTTTTTCCTAAATAGGCGAACCCCTATAAACGTGGATGTGATTACCTGTCTTATACCCATCCTCCCACAATCTCTCTTTCTTATAACCATGATTAAACCGAACCCCCCACCGCTCTTTACTCTCCCTCGCACTCTCTCTCTCTCGCCGTCGCTATATCCCGTCCCCCGTCGCTGAGGTAATGGGCCACAATCTCTCCCCTATAATCGTGATTAAATCGAACCCCCAACCGCTCTCTTTTCTCTTCCTCACACTCTCTCCCACTGCCCGTCTCCCATCGCCTGTCTCCTATCACCGAGGTAATGGGCGATGAGCTACAACGTCGGAGACCGACGCCACAGAGTGCCTCTCCTCTTGTTGTCTCTCTGAGCTCGAACAACCCTCCACACCCTCGGTTCGTCTCTGCAAATAAAGTAAGAAGATTGCATCTTTTTCATTTTTTTAAAAGAAGAATAGGACTTCTTTGATGTCAGTTTTGTTTATTTCAATTTTAATTTCACTTGTTGCCGCCATTGTCTGTCGCCGACGTAATGGGCGACTATAATACTGGAGACAGATGTCCAGTGCCCGGTGAACCAAAGTGACTCCACCGCTAGCTGTCTATTTGAGCTCGAACAACCCTCTACTCCCTTGATTCGTCCATGCAAATTAAGTAAGAAGATTAGGGCTTCTTCAAATTTTTTTGGAAGGGAAGATTAGGGCTTCCCTGTTGTCAGTTTTGTTAATTTGGATTTAAATTTCCTGCACTCCCTCGATTCGTATCTGCAAATCAAGTAATAAGGTTATGGCTTCTTCATTTTTTTTTAAGGGAAGATTAGGGTTTCTCTAATGTCAATTTTGAAGGGAAGATTAGGGCTTCTCTAACATTAGTTTTGTTTAATTTCTCTCGATGCCGCCGTCGCTTGTCGCCGAGGTAATGGGCGAGAGCTACAACGCCAGAGGGTGGCACCCGGCGAACCAGAGCACCTCCACCTCTAGCAATCTCTCTGAGCTCGGGCAACCCTCGATTTGTCTGTGCAAATCAAGTAAGAAGATTAGGGCTTCTTCATTTTTTTTTTGAAGGGAAGATTAGGGTTTCTTTGTTGTCAGTATTGTTAATTTTAATTTTAATTTCACTAAGTTAAACTTGCTTCAATAATCTCCTGTAGGACTATTGCTTACATATATACTAATTTGATGTTATAGGTTCGAATGATAAAGATCATTCTATTGAAATTTCTATGTTTTTCAAAAAAATATTACCTTGAACAACAAACCCTTACCCAAGAATTGTTCAATGTTCATACAAGAAATCTTTCCATCCTACATGATCTACATGGGTAAACATGTTCTTTGAATGTTTAAATGAGAAATGAAAAATAAAATAAGAGAAAAATATCAAGTTACTGGAAATTTTTAAAATGTAATAAATTGAAACTTGAAACATTGATGATAACAGAACACACATCATATTATCTTGATTTCAGTTTTGTGTTAGGATTTTATGAGTTTCAAAGATGGAATCAAATTTCGACAAATGTCGGTCGAAATCACCGACATATGTCGGTATTTGGAGGCTCCGACATAAAAAAAGTCTGAATTGTCGACATTACAATTTGTCGATCGACATTGTCGGTGGATGTTGACAAATGTCGGTGCTGTAGGATAAAAGAACCTGTGACTGTACAATTATTTCATTTGTCGGGCTATTTATCGATGACATCACCGACATTTGTCGATTTGTCGGTGGATTTCGGTGGAAAAGCTGGGATTCTCAGCTGTTGCTCTTCCTTTGTGAATAAAAAATAAATTTTTGGGTTGGTAGCATTGTATAAATTGTATGCTTGCTTATATTAATAGTTTGCAGTTGTATGCTTGTATTTTGTATGAAACTTGAGTATTCTAGTACTATATATGTACTTTGTACTTTTTACAACTATTCTACAATCGTTGTTTATTCTATGGTTATGGATTCTACTTTCAGTTTCAGACTTTGAGTGGCTTTGAGATTTTTTATGGCATTCTACTTTGTAATTCATTAAGTGGTTTAAAATTTTAAATATGAATCTAAAGTCCTAGATAAGTAGATATGCATATTTATGTCACATAAATGTTATCATGAAGTTTTGCTAAAATATTCTATCTTTTTTATATAAAACGAGGAAAATCGAAATCTGATCGAAAAACGACAAATTTCTATCGAAAAACACCGAAATTTGATCAAAAAACGAAATATTTCCACCAAAATTTGTCTTTCCATTTTACAATTTTTCCACCGACAAATTACCAAAAAACGAAAAAATTCCTTTTTTTGGCTGACCGACATGGACCACAAAAACGACATTTAAAACCTTGGTTTCAAAGAGGGATCTGATGGCCCACTGAAAATCTAGAACCAACATTGAATGCTCCCCCAACATCCGTCATGGATTATGCTTCGACGAAGATCGAAAAAACTCCAACCATCAAACTATAGTTTTTTTTCCCAATTTATGGGATCTGAGGTTAGGCCAATTAATCCAATCATTTGTATTTGTATCTAGATTTTAAATAAAAAATGGTATTTTTTTCCTTCTAAATTATCATTGCATTGGCTAATTGGTGTTTTCTTCTTTTATTCCAGAGTTTACAGATCAACTCTGAGCAGGATCAAATAGGGCTTCAAAAAAAAATTATGGAGAGATTAGGGCTTCTCTATTGTCAGTTTTGTTAATTTGGACTTTAATTTCACTAAGTTAAACTTGCATCGATAAGCTCTTGTAGGACTACTTTTACATATATGTTAATATGATGTTATAGGTTCGAATTAGAAAGATCATTATATTGAAATTTCTATGTTTTTCAAATAAAGAGTACCTTGAACAACAAACCATTACCCAAGAATTGTTCGTACAAGAAATCTTTCCATTCTACATGATCTACAAGGGTAAGCATGTTCTTTGATTGTTTAAAATGAGAAATGAAAAATAAAATAAGAGAAAAAATATGAAGTCACTAGAAAAATGTAAAATGTAGCAAATTGAAGCTTGAAACATAGATGATAACATAACACATATGACATATCATACTGTCTTGATTTCAGTTTTGTGCTTGATTTCCGTCATGGATTATGCTTCGACGAAGATAAAAAAAAAACTCCAGCCATCAAACTGTAGTTTTTTTTTACTAATTTATGGGATCTATGGTTAGGCTAATTAATCCAATCATTTGTATTTGTATCCAGATTATAAATAAGAAATGGTATTTTTTTCCTTCTATATTTTCATTGCATTGGCTAATTGGTGTTTCCTTAAGAAAGATAGTCGTAGCAGATTTAATAGTAGAATTGATCTTTATAGCAACAATGGGAAAGGAATTCAATATAAAATGTATAACTGCAAAACTAAGACTAATAAGAATAATGTAGAACGTTTCTGCATTCATCAAAGTACCGGAACAACTTCCAAGCACAAAGATCCTGCTCAGAGTTGATCTGTAAAAATCGCATAATCAAAGTTTGGAGTTTTGGTCGAAATCGATCCGTTTTGGATCGGTTTCAGTAGGAACCGGTCTCGAAACCCTCCAGTTTCGGGTTTCGAAACTCAGCACTTAGTAAAAGCAGGACTGGGTTCAGGATAACGTGAATTCAGCATGACAGCTTGACAAACATATTTACATAAAATACATTTATGTAAATGATCCATCATTTACTTTATGTTATTTTATGTACATAAGCAAATACCCCCATTTAGATTTAATAAAAATAACTGAACAATAAAAATCCAAAGGAATCAAAATGTAATTTTCCAGTTCCTATACAAAAACAGACTTTACATCTTTTGGCTAAAAAGAAAATTCGGTGAAAAAAAAACACAGTATTTTGGACCGGAAAAAATCTCAAAAATCTGGAAGTATGAGATCAACTTAAAAACCCAAAGTTCGATAAAATATTTTGAATCTATAAAAAAATTCTTTCACAAGAACTCTTTTTCCTCCAGACATAACCAAAATTCAAAATCACAATTTTTCAACTTTTTGACAAAAAATCAGGGTAAAGCAAAAGCCAAGCTCTTTTGAAAACAAGACCACTATGAAGTGGGTACCGATATAATTATTTTATATTATTTTTATATTTTGTAATTATTTTAAATTTAAAAAACGAAACCAAAACCACCGAAACTCCGATCCGAAACTCCGAAACCGATCCTCAGTGGGCAGACCGAAACAGAAACCGAAACCGAAACTACAAACCTTGCTCATAATGTTTCTTTCCTCACCCTGTTAGGTACCGTCTGCTGGTGTTGCTTTGGCACTGATACTTTGTGCGTGTTTGTCTCTCTCTCACTCAGTTGTTTTCTACAGAGCATTTGCCAATCGTTTGTCTGTTAGCATCAGTTTGACACTTTAAATGTATCTCTACTTATAATCTTCACAAATCCATTGTTTCTTCTTGACGTCCAAGCAGGTAAGAAATTTCCCAATCCTTCAGCTTCCCCTATTCATTTTTTAACCATCTTTTCATATTATACATTCACCATTGTTTGAATTGTTCATCATTGTTTTATATTGTATATCTAATCCGATTGAGCATGTTAAATCTTAAAGGCATATACCATGTATTTGCTATGTTTGAATCAATTGGAAAATTCTCAATCCTTCATCTTCCTCTTTCAAATGCGTAATCTAATGTATTTTGCCGCCGAAGGCGGCCACTACAATGCTGACAGGCATGAGGATACCAGAATTTCCCGTGACTGTCAGTAATGCAGCGGCCGCTTTCGGCGGGAAAAAAAATTTGTCTGCCTTTGGCGGCAAATCACATTGGGGGGGTCAGCAAAATTCATTTGCGGCACCTACATTTAGCGACAGTGGTCCCTAATTTGGCCGCCCTCATTGAAAATGCCCGTCGTGGACGCAAGAGAGGAATGGACTCTGTCTTCAAGATTTCCCAAATTTAGGACTTGATGGCATCACTGTCACCTGATGGTAGGTAAGGTGAACCCTATGGCATTCTCTCGGGCGGCTCTAATGCCATCAAGCCCTGAATTAAGGAAACTTAAAAATGTGAATACAATATGGTAGGATATCTGTTTTTGGTTTTTAAACTAAATATTAATTAGTCTTATGTGATGATACTTTTTAGGTCAAATATCAACAGTTATATCTGTTGATGGTACTATGTATTGATCCAATATAAAAAGTATTTATTCCGTACACTTATAGCTTTTTTATCTGAAATTACATAATGATCCCTAAACCTAACCCAAAATGAATAAAAGGGAAAAGATCTCAAAGGCAAGGGTGTGGCTGCCGTAGTTGGGAGGGTGGGTCTGGTCGTCGAAGGCGGTGAGGGAGTGCCCCTGAAGTTGGCGGGGTGAATATCGATGCCCACATTTGGTGGCAATGGCCACATTTGTCAGTTTTGAGTTTTGACCATTTTCGACAAGGGTGATCGTCGCAGAATGTGACTGCCCCGCAAAAAATGTCAGACGAGGGTGATCGTCGCAGAATGTAACTGCCCTGCAAAAAATGTCAGACGCGAACGAATGTGGGTGTTGTCACTGAATGTGGGCGTTGTCGCTGAATAAGGGCGTCGCCAACGTATTTTGGTGTCCCCCACCAAATGTGCTTTTGTGGGCATCGAAATTAGCCCACGGGTCGAACCCGACTTGCACACGTAAAACAGGCCCGCACGCAATGGCCCCCGGGTCGAACCCGACCCGCACACAGAAACTTGGCCCGCACACAACGGCCCGCATGCAAAACTTGGCCCGCACACAACGGCCCGCATGCGAAACTTGGCCCGCACACAACGGCCCGCATGCGAACTCGGCCCGCGTGCGAACTCAATTCGCGCGCCATGGCCCGACCCAAAGCAAACGGGTCCCACTGGACCCGCAACTCGAACACAAAGAGGGGGGCCGGTTCTTGAAAACCGTGCCCCCCTCCCTATGGGGAGGTGGGGCCGGCCATAAAGGAAAAGAAAAGAAAAAAAAAAAGAAAAAGAGAAGAAAAGAAAAGAAAAGAAAAAAATCAAAACCGCCTCGATGCGGGGGGAGGTGGCGTGGACGTCTACGCAGCCGTAGATCCGCAACGATCCCTCGATCCAACGGACAAGATGACGTTGTGTCACCATCCGATCCAAAAGTGCAAAAAAATAACAACTCAATCTTCAAAGATCGAGTCACATCTAGCCCGTAACCACCCCAACTAAAAAGGAGGGGATCGAGTTTGTTTCCTCGAATAAAGGAACAATATCTTGATGGTTATGGGGGGAGATATTGGATGAAATCAAAAGATTTCAGCCATATCTCCCCCAACCGCCCTCTTTGCCTATAAATAGAAGGGGTGGGGGAAGGCATCAAGGGTCCGAAAAGCTGAAGACAAAAGGGCTCAGCAAGAGAAGCTCCAACGCTTGAAGACCGAAGGCTTCACGAGGCACGGCAAGCACGTCCTACGGGAATCCTTGGCCCTTCAAGTCCTCATCAACGTGAAGACCTTGCACTCGAAGATCAAAGCTTCGACTCCTCGCACGAAGAAGAAAGCTTGGAGAAGAAGACCCGGAGTCGTCATCACCTCGACTGCTCCAATGATCTTTATCAGCTCCGAAGACGCCGATAGCAAAGGCCGGAGAAGAAGATCGAAGCCGACAACACTCGTCGTCTTCAACAAAGGCGTCGACTCCTTGCACGAAGAAGAAAGCTCGGAGAAGAAGGCCTGAAGCCGGTGCTATCCCTGCCGTCTTCGTCAACAAAAACCGACGCTACAACCGTCGTGCTGAAACCGGTGCTACCCCCGCCGTTTTCATCAACAAAAGCCGACGCTACAACCGTCGCACGGAGATCGGTGCTACCCCCGCCGTCTTCATCAACAAAAACCGACGCTACAACCGTCGCACAAAGATCGGTGCTACCCCCGCCGAAAAGCCAAGCCGACGCCACAACCGTCGAGGAAGCCGGAAGAATAAAGAAGCCTTGAAGAAGTAGTCATCGCCGTTCGAGAAGAAGATCGAGTCAAAACTAAAGCCAAAGCCAACGCAAAAAGCCAAAGCAGACGCACCGATAAAGCCCGCGCAAAAGCAACGCACGTGCCAAAGCCAAGCAACTACGCCGGTCACGAGCAAAGCACCGCACGTTCTAGCCGATACGACGCGAAGTCCGGAAGAACTAAAGCATCGCAAGTCTCTACCCATCTACGTTCAAGCACAAGCGCCAAAGCAAAGCAAAAGCCAGAGCCACGCCAAAGCCAAAGCCAACGCCAAAAGCACGATCGACGCCGCGAACTGACGATCAAGGACGCCGAGGTCTAGCAAGGATCGAGGAAGACACGAAGACCGAGGAACGAAGCCCAAAACCTCCCTAGCCGAGAAAGCGCGAAGCACGGACGGGACAAAATCAACGGCCGATATTCCTTAGCCTCTCAAGAAACCCTCACCCTGTAAAGACCTCTGTCCTGGGCAACCCCTTTAGAGCTCTCGCACGAATACCACGTGGAGACGCGGATCAAAGGGACCCTCCAGAGGATCTCTCCCACAATCTCCTGATCAAATATTCGCCGCACCCGGACTCGCCACACCCGAGCCCCCCGGGTCCCGGCCACTCTGTAATCTCGTGTGACTCAATAAAGACGACCCGTATCTTTTTCCGCGACCACAACTTTACTACCAAAGGCACGAGATTACTAGTTTGTGTATGCGTGTGTATATCTATAATAAATATGTTGATTATCAAAAGGACTAGCATGAATAAGCATATAACTATCAGTCTATCATCCCATAACAATATCGTTTGATAAAGAATGCTTCTCTATCCACATAATTAATTTAACCAACTTAAACATGTTAGCAATCTCCTCCATTGCATTCAATAATACTAATATGAACTTAAAGATAAGTATATGCATCAATCAGAAGACTGCAGATCTAGTGATTTGGCAAGATACTGGATATTTTGTTACCAAGAAGCAAAATGAGAGTACAATAAGATAAAGAACATCAAAATGGTAGCAAGATACGGTGCTCGTGTCCCTTTTCTTCCTTTTTTTTTAGGGCCCATGTGTGAGTGGGTGTTTTTCAGCCTAATTGGTGGGGACACGACGACTACACCTACCCGTGTCTACATGCGCCGCCACAGCAGGGCAGCCCAGACCATGCCAATATGGCTTGGACCCGACAATGGGCAGCTAGCTCATCGATAAAGGCCCATGCAGAAACCACAAAGATTCAGTTATTTTTTTATTTTCGGAATATTATCTTGTTTATTTAGTTGCTTGATTTGGGAAAGATTGGTTAAGTAGTTTAGATTTTTCGGATTACTTGGTAAGCAGTATTATAAGGCTATTTAAAGCCCCACTAGATGATGAAAAAAACAATGAAGATTATTATTGATTTGCAGCAGATTTTTTTTCTGTGTGATTCCTGCGAGAGGTTTCGAGTGCGATCTTGAGAGAAGAGCGAAGAGCGAGAGGCTCGCCGGCGAGAGGCCGGGTACCCGTCAGTGTGAGACCGGCGACCCCCTCACCCTCCCATCCCCTTCCCGTCGCTCCCCGCACCATCCGTCATCATCAACCCACGCCCCTCATAACCTCACCCCACACCACCATTCCCTATTCCAGATTTGAAAAAAAAAAAATTTCAGATTCATCTTCACTTTCACCAAAACCCCACCATCACCACAGGTTCTTCACACCATCCCCCTCTTGCATCAGATCTGTGTGTGTGTGTGTGTGTGTGAGAGAGAGAGAGGAAGACGGAACCACCATCGCCGGCCACCTCGCGTCAGTCCGGCCTCCGCCCCTCGTTGTCCCTGCCCTATCCAACTCCGCCATTGCGTGGCCACTTCTGCCGGACCCCGTGAGTACCGCTTGGCCCAGTACCTGCGCCTCCTGGCTTGTCAGTCGCGATCCCGGATCCACCCACTCGCCATCGACTGCTGCCTCAGATTTGGAGTTGACTCCCCCTCCAAGCTTCAACCCGAAGCCGAGGCCCATTCATCTACTTGTTTGCGGTGTGAAGAGGAAAGAGATCAGCTCTCTAGTCACATGTCTTCAAAAGAATACAATCAACAGCTGGCTTCAAGAGAGGTCACACTCAAATGAATTTTCAAAACATCCCCTAGGCTTGGGCCTTATTTGCTTTGAGGGCTTTGACCTGTTGAGAGGACACCATCTAGCTGTCTCGCCCGGTTGCTGTTCAATCCGATCCTCCGACTCCGATTGCACCCGCAATACCTACAATCCATTCAACCCGGGTCAGATCTTTTTACTTTAAACCCTCGAATAAACTTAGAATATTCTGCAACTGTTATTACAATTGTTGTTGATTTACAAGTAGGTCCATACCACATTAAACACCCCAACATTTGCTAAAACCCCGTTTGAACCAAAAGCTTTTATTTGAAATCCTTTACAGTGCTAATTTCCCCTGTTAATTGTTAAATTAACCTGCTAGTCCATGGAGTCTCCCGACTACCACTCGATCCACCGCTTCTTCATTTTGAAGTGCAAGGAGTTCGTGCGAGTAATCTTGGGTCCCTGACTCATAATTTAGTTTGCTACCTGAATCCCTGAATTGCAAATTACTGAATCCTGAAAACTTATATTTAAAATTATTAATTTGGATAATTTATTAATCTCTTCGCATCATATTAGGCATGCACTCATACTCCCTGCATCAGATTTGGTATCAGAGCACTAGGTTGGACTAGGAAACCCATTGCATAGTCGCATTCTAGTGCATACATTCTGTGAGTTATTTGTTGCATGCGCACACGTAGTGGTCAGGAGTACCTGTCCGATAATCCCAACTCTAGGATGGAACCCAATGCTAGAGCCGATCCCAATTCGGGAGCGAATCCCCACCCCGGGATAAGTTCTAGTCCGGGAACAATTCCCGTCGACCTGGCAACAGCACTAGGTACCCTGATGGCTAGGTTTGACAACCTCGAGAAAGATCTGAGAGCGCAGAGAACCGAAACCCGAGAACGATTCGCGATCTTAGAGGCCTCTATTCAAGAGAACAATGGAGGGAGAGATGATGCCGCCCAAGCTGTCGGTTATGGTGGAGAAAGAAACCGAATGAGAGCCCGAGGGTATTATCCTCAAGGTAATGGCCTAGGTCTAGGTGCTAGACAAAATGGGGATTATCATGATAATCAAGACCCTGATGAGAGGATACTAAGGAGTGTCAAGATAGAAGCACCTACCTTCGATGGTCGCCTGGACCCGAAGACATTTATCGACTGGATGTCCGACATGGACCACTACTTTCAGTGGTACGAAATGTCGGAAGAAAGAAAGGTGCGCTTCGCTAAAATGAAACTGATTGGCCAAGCCAAGCTCTATTGGCAAAATGTGGAACGTCTCCTAGCAAGGGCAAATCAAGAGCCTATCTTCATGTGGGATGAGATGAAAGAGAAACTCAAAGAGAAGTATCTCCCCACCTCCTATAGGCAGAGACTTTTAGACCAGTGGCAAAGGTTGACCCAAGGGAGTCGCCCAGCCTCTGAGTACATCGCCAAATTTGATGAGTACCTAATGCGTTGCGAAGTCACAGAGGATATAGGAGTGACACTATCTCAATTTCGAGCTGAACTTCGTGAGGACCTTCAGAGAGAGCTCTTCGTAAAAGAAGTCACTACCCTAGAATATGCCTACCAAATAGTTGAAGACTGTGGTTTGCGAGGCCACAGTTTGGTCGGAGGTTCGATTCTCGCACCCCTACAAGTGCTCCAGTGGGACCGAAGCCACCACTGGAGCAACCTCAAACCAAACCCAACCCCACTGATCTCGGAAGAGACTCAAAAGGAAAAGGGGTAGTGGGAGACACATCTAGGGTATCCTCCAAGACTCAAGTTGCCATGGATATAGCCACTACGCTAGTCAATGCCCCACGAGGACCTTGCTGATAGATGATCAGGAGGGAGACGACTTAGAGGAGGAAATCTACGAACCCTGTGAGGAAGATGATGACTACGGGGAAGAGAGAGCGTTATTTCTGTCAAAAGTGATCGGAGACTACAAGAAGCTTTATGTTACCACTGAACAAGATAACACCCCGCATCTCAACGTGGTTCATTGCGCCTTGGCTCAGCCAAAGGTCGAGGACGATTGGAAAATGACCACAATCTTCCACACCTTTGTCAAGTGTGGAGACAAGAGTTGTAAGGTTATCATCGACAGTGGGAGCAGCATCAACGCGATTTGTTCGAGTTTTGTCTCTCGCCTAGAATGGAAGACAGAGCCCCATCCTAACCCCTACAAAGTCTCATGGGTGGACGCAACATCAATCTCAATTAAAGAGAAATGTCTTGTCTCGATTCAATTCTCCTCTTACAAGGACAAGATTTGGTGTGATGTCCTACCCATGGATGTAGGCCACCTAATTCTAGGAAGACCTTGGCTCTATGACATGGATGTCACAATTTATGGACGGTCAAACTCATGCTCCTTCACCCATGAGGGAAAAGGATCAAGCTCAACTCTGTCCAACCCAAACAAGTTGAGAAAGGAGCACAAAGCAAAACTGAAGAGCCGAGCGCAAAAGAAGAGTCAAGCAACAAAGGGCTACAGATAATCAGCCCAAAGGCATTTGAGCAAGAGGCAAACAAAGAGGTTATTGTTTTTGCCCTTGTTGGCAGAGAATTGGCTCCGGACTCCCCGACTGGGCCACCTGAAGAAGTAACTCCTATTTTGGAAGAGTTCAATGATATTTTCCCCGATGATCTCCTAGATCTTCCACCGATGCGCGACATTCAACACGCTATCGACTTAGTCCCGGGAGCAACATTACCCAACTTGCCGCATTACCGCTTAAACCCAACTGAGCATGCCGAGCTAAAGCAACAAGTTGATGAACTCCTAAAGAAGGGATTCATAAGGGAAAGCCTGAGTCCATGCGATATACCAGCACTCCTCACCCCGAAAAAAGATGGATCTTGGAGGATGTGCGTGGATAGCCGCGCAATAAATAGAATAACAGTCAAATACCATTTCCCCATCCCCCGATTGGATGACATGCTAGACATGATGGCAGGAGCTACTATCTTCTCGACGATTGATCTCAAGAGTGGCTACCACCAGATTAGGATTCGCACCGGGGACGAATGGAAGACCGCCTTCAAAACGAAGGACGAGTTGTTTGAATGGATGGTAATGCCATTTGGATTATCTAATGCTCCCAGCACATTTATGAGGATCATGACACAAGTTTTAAGGTCCTTCATGAGAAAATTTCTAGTTGTCTACTTCGATGACATCCTCATCTATAGCAGATCAAAGGAACAACATTTGGACCATCTTCAACAAGTGTGTGCAACCCTGAGGAAGGAAAGTTCTTTCACCCAAGTACCGGACAGAATAAGGGATCGGGACTCCCTTTTCTTGCTCCTCTCTCTCTACTCTTGCTTCTCTCTTTCAGCCGAACAGGGGAGGACGGCGAGCGGGTCCAGGTTCGGGTCCAGGCAAGACAACGACGGGCGACGTCAGGCGGCGGGGCTGGAGTCGGGCGGCACAGGTCGGAGCAACGGCGTGACGCGGCGGGATCGGGATGGGTCAGGCCTGATCTCCGGGTCCAGGAGTTTACCGGCGAAGATCCGGCCGGGCGGGCTGCAGCCTATCGGTGGACGGCTAGCGGGTAATGGCGGGGCTGCGGCTCAGATGGTCTCGTCGTCTTCGCAGCAACCACAGAATAGGGAGAAGTGGGGAAGGGGAAGGTCGGGTGGTGCTTCACGGACAGAAGAGGAGGGGGAAAAACGGGAAGGTCGGGTGGTGCTTCACGCACAGAAGAGGAGGGGGAAAAAGCTCACGCTTCTCACACAGGGAATCAGAGGGGAGAGAAGATGCAGAGGTAACCCATCACAGGAACCAGAAAGGCACGAATTTCTTTCTTCATTCATCCATCATCCAACAAGAGGAGAAAGATCTCCTTAAATAACCAAGGAAAAATAACTGCAGATATATCATATCCCTTATAAAACGGGATTTACAATTATTCAAATATAAAATCAGATCTAATTAATATATGAAATTATCCTATTCATAACAGTCCATGATCTTCTCGGATGGCGGCTCCAACCGTCGTCCGGTAGCGACGCCTCCAGCTGGCATCGTGTCGCAGCTCGGGCGGGCACCCTGCATCAACTCTCCCGGGGTGACGAGAACTCGACTCCGTCGAGTAGGGGCGTAGAAGACTAGTAATCCTCCAGACAGCTCGAACTGTGTAATGAGCAGTGTCCCGAAGAAACTGCAACGCTTGCGAATCCGGGCGACCATGCCAGCGAGTAAGATAGAGTTACCCACCGCGACCATTGTGCTTTCAACCTGCTCACTTGCAAACAAGTGTATCTGCATCCAATCTCGTACAGCAATAGGCAATATAGGCTTAATGGGGTACCAAGAAAAGGGGATAAATTGAGCAGGCCTTTCGATCATAATGTTGGGTTTCAGGGATGAGATTGCTGGATCTGTCAGTGCAAACAGATAACTAATATTATGACCGTGGTATGTCCACTGACCGAAAACGGGGTCACTTACAACCTCGGATAACCTACCCAACCTCGTACTTTGGGAAGACTCAGCTTCTGATTCCCTCTTAATCCTATTTTCTATGCGCTTGTATAGGTCATCTTGCCAGTGCGCAAACGCCTTTAGGGAATGTGGTACATCTTTTTGGGAATACAGAGTGATTTCCTCACCGTTTTTCATAAAGACGTAGGCATTGTCCCTTCCATTGTGGATGGTATTGTTGTCATACTCCCAGGGTCTCCCAAGCAGGACATGACAACAGTCCATATCAAGGACGTAACACCAAATCTTATCAGAGTAATCATCCACAGCGAGTCGAACACGACATCGTGCGGTGACACTAAGTGTGGGACCACTTGTCACCCAACTAGTTTGCCAAGGTTTGGCAAGTTTCTCTATGACCAAGTGGTTTTCCTCGACATGCGAGCGAGCCACATAATTCTCCGAGCTACCACTATCGATATGTAGGACTCCTAGCTTTCCAGACACAGTGCACCAAGATGCAAAGGTGTTGTTCCTTAGCCATGGCGAGTGACCAACACTAGTCGTTTCCAGAGGTTCACATACTTGTGATAGGGTGGTCGTGACAATGCAACCTAGCCTATCGCATCCTGCTTCAAGTTCCTCACAGTCGTCAAAGTCAGGGACATAGACCTCTTCTTCTAGATCGCCCTCACATTGTCCCTCACCTGACTTAACTATCAAAGTTTTTGGAGGGGCCTTCGATGGGCATTGGTGGGCAAAGTGACCATACCCCTGACAGCGGTAACACTGCCCCTTACCTGGGTGCCCTTTGGGAGGTTTGCCCAAGATTCCTTTTCCTTTGTCTTCCCGACTTGGGGTTGACTCATGGGCTTTTGAAGGTTGACTCCTAACAGGGTATTCCTGAGACTCAGCTCGCTTGTAAGTTGACGGCTTGTGGTACAATTCTAAGTCCTGAGCTACTTGGTAGGCATGCTCTAAGGACACAACATCGCGCAAATGGAGTTCCTTCTGGAATTCCTCCCTCAAACCTAACCTAAACCGGGATAAAGTCATCTCGGGCACTTCTTGCACATCACACCGCATCAGGAAGTCGTCGAAACGTGTGATATAGTCGGAGACCGACTTGGTGCCCTATGATATATTTTGCCACTGATCTATAAGACGGGGTCGGTAAGAGGTAAGGAGATACTTTTCAGACAGTTTCTCCTTCATTTCCTCCCATAACTCGATGGGAGGTTGACGGATCCTTGCCAAAGCCCTTTCAGTGTTATGCCAGTAGAGTTTGGCAGCACCTATTAGCTTCATTCTGGCAAACCGAATTCTCTGGGCATCTGACATGTACCACTGGAAGTACTCGTCCATGTCTGTCATCCAGTCTGAAAACATGGTCGGATCTAAACGACCATCAAAACTAGGGGCGTCCAGTTTGATACTGCGCATGGCGCGCACATCAGGGGTTTCACGCGCCGGACGGTAGAATTGTGGTCGGGGCTCGTTGCGCCTACCACGTTCTCGATCGACTCCATCCACGTAAGACTCATTGTCGGTATTGATAGAGGTCTCTACCCGGTCGAGTCGGGTGTTCAGGCGGGCCTCTATCCCATCTACCCTAGCAGTCATATCGGCCCTAAGGTCAGCTAAGGCCTTCAATATTTGTTCACTATGGTCCATTATGGTGGAATAGGTTCTACCGCTACGGGTATGCATGCAATGAGAGGTTTCCTATCCAACCTGGCTCTGATACCAAATCTAATGCAGGGAGTATGAGTGCAGGCCTAATATGATGCGAAGAGATCAGTAAATTATCCAAATTAATAATTTTAAATATAAGTTTTCAGGATTCAATAATTTGCAATTCAGGGATTCAGGTAGCAAACTAAATTATAAGTCAGGGACCCGAGATTACTCGCACGAACTCCTTGCACTTTAAAATGAAGAAGCGGTGGATCGAGTGGTAGTCGAGAGACTCCACGGACTAGCAGGTTAATTTAACAATTAACAAGAGAAATTAGCACTGTAAAGAATTTCAAATAAAAGCTTTTGGTTCAAACGGGGTTTTAGCAAATGTTGGGGTGTTTAATGTGGTATGGACCTACTTGTAAACCAGCAGCAATTGTAATAGCAGTTGCAGAATATTCTAAGTTTATTCGAGGGTTTAAAGTAAAAAGATCTGACCCGGGTTGAATGGATTGTAGATATCGCGGGTGCAATCGGAATCGGAGGATCGGATTGAATAGCAACCGGGCGAAACAGCACGTTTCACTAGATGGTGTCCTCTCAACAGGTCAAAGCCCTCAAAGCAAATAAGGCCCAAGCCTAGGGGCTGTTTTGAAAATTCATTTGAGTATGACCTCTCTTGAAGTCAGCTGTTGATTGTACTCTTTTGAAGACATGTGACTAGAGAGCTGATCTCTTTCCTCTTCACACCACAAACAAATAGATGAATGGGCCTCGGCTTCGGGTTGAAGCTTGGAAGGGGAGTCAACGCCAAATCTGAGGCAGCAATCGACGGCAAGTGGGCGGATCCGGGATCGCGACTGACGAGCCAGGAGGCGCAGGTACTGGGCCGAGCGGTACTCACGGGGTTCGGTAGAAGTGGCCACGCAATGGCAGAGTTGGATCGGGCCGGGACAGCGAGAGGGGCAGAGGCCGAACTGACGCGAGGTGGTCGGCGACTCTCTCTCTCTCTCTCTCAGATCTGATGCAAGAGGGGGATGGTGTGAAGAACCTGTGGTGTTGGTGGGGTTTTGGTGAAAGTGAAGATGAATCTAAATTTTTTTTTTTCAAATCTGGAATAGGGAATGGTGGTGTGGGGTGAGGTTATGAGGGGCGTGGGTTGATGATGACGGATGGTGCGGGGAGCAGCAAGAAGGGGATGGGAGGGTGAGGGGGTCGCCGGTCTCACACCAACGGATACCCGGTCTCTCGCCGGCGAGCCTCTCGCTCTTCGATCTCCTCTCAAGATCACACTCGAAACCTCTCGCAAGAATCATATAGAAAAAAATCTGTTGCAAATCAATAATAATCTTCATTGTTTTTTTCATCATCTATTGGGGCTTTAAATAGCCTTACAATACTGCTTACTACGTAATCCGAAAAATCTAAACTACTTAACCAATTTTTCCCCAAATCAAGCAACTAAATAAACAAGATAATATTCCGAAAATAAAAAAAAATAACTGAATCCTTGTGGCTTCTGCATGGGCCTTCATCGATGAGCTAGCTGCCCATTGTCGGGTCCAAGCCATATTGGCATGGTCTAGGCTGCCCTCCTGTGGCGGCGTGTGTAGACACGGGTAGGTGTAGTCGTCGTGTCCCCACCAACTCTCCCTAGGTGGGAAAAACTCGACCATGTCGAGTGTGCTTCCTGTCGGCTCTGGTAGTACTCCAGGAGGTCTGGGTCCAGCTGGTGCAAATCCTCCCTGGTGATCCATGTATCATCTGACTCTGGCCTCCCTCTCCATCATACAAGGTAGCACTGTAAACCTCCGTCACTAGTGGACACGACCTGCTCATCAAGAATACTGTCAATCTAATCCTTCAGGGCCGGTGTAGCAAGCTGCGAGGGTAAAGTAGGCATAGGTTCTTATGCGAGTGGGATATCAGTATCCAGGGTAGGCTCAAGAAAAGAATTATCTAGGATTACTGCTGGACCTTTATAAGCGACCAAGTCCTCAATGTTAAAGGTTGAACTAATCCATAATCAGCGGGGAGATCAACGATATATGCATTCGATCCAATTCGTTTCAAAATTTTGGGCGGGCCAGCGCTTCGTGCTTGTAATTTCTTTACGGTTCCAGAAGGAAACTTGAATCATAACGTAGTCTCCGACGTTGAACTCTTGAAAGCGCCTTCTTGAATTGGCTGAAGCTTTATATTTATCGTTACTAGTTTGGATTCGTTTATTTATCTCATTATGCAGTTCATGCAGATGTTGTGCAAAGAACTTGGCTGACTCAGACACTCGTGCCTGTGGAGACATCGGGATTAGGTTTTCTAGGTTTATACCCTTGTACAACCTCAAATGGACTCATGCCTATGGACCTATTGACTGACCCATTATATGCAAATTCAACTGTTGTCAAAATTATATCCCAATTCTTAGGGTGATCGCCTACCAAGCAACGCAAGAGATTTCCTAGGCTTCGATTGACAACCTCAGTCTGTCCGTCTGTTTGTGAGTGGTATGCGGTAGAGAACTTCAGCTTTGTCCCCATCTTGTGCCAGAGCGTCTTCCAAAAGTAGCTTGTGAATTTGACGTCTTTGTCTGTTACAATGGTCTTTGGGAGACCATGTAGCCTAACAACCTCATTGAAGTAGAGCTTAGCTATCTGTGAGGCGTCAGATGTTTTCGAACACGGGATGAAGTGTATCTCTTTTTAATCCGAGCCAGTAGAATTGAGTTTCAACGGCCTCAATGGTTTTGTCACGCCCGTAGTGTCCTGCCAGACCTCCCGCGTGAAGTTCCCATATAAGAAAATCCCTTACTGAAGTTCGTGGGATGCAAAGTTTATTGGCTCGAAACAAATAGCCATCTTGTAAGAAATAATCATCCTTCTCCCTTACTAATTTGTCTCGTAGAGAAATATAGATTTCTCTAAAATCGGGACAGGACTCATATTCCCCTTTCAATCGGTCGAATCCGATGACTTCTGCACTCATGACACTCAAAAGGATGACTCTCCTACTAAGTGCATCTGCAGCTTTGTTCTCAGTTCCAGACTTGTGTTTTAGAACGAACGTATAGGCTTGTAGGAATTCGACCCAACGATCATGCCACCCACAAACAGACGGACAGACTGAGGTTGTCAATCGAAGCCTAGGAAATCTCTTGCATTGCTTGGTAGGCGATCACCCTAAGAATTGGGATTTAGTTTTGACAACAGCTGAATTTGCATATAATGGGTCAGTCAATAGGTCCATAGGCATGAGTCCATTTGAGGTTGTACAAGGGTATAAACCTAGAAAACCTATAGACCTAATCCCGATGTCTCCACAGGCACGAGTGTCTGAGTCAGCCGAGTCCTTTGCACAACATCTGCATGAACTGCATAATAAGATCAATAAACGAATCCAAATTAGTAACGATAAATATAAAGCTTCAGCCGATTCAAGAAGGCGCTTTCAAGAGTTCAACGTAGGAGACTACGTTATGATTCGGATTATACCTGAGCGGTTTTCTTCTGGAACCGTAAAGAAATTACAAGCACGAAGCGCCGGCCCGTTCAAAATTTTGAAACGAATCAGATCGAATGCATATGTCGTTGATCTCCCCGCTGATTATGGGATTAGTTCAACCTTTAACATTGAGGACTTGGTCGCTTATAAAGGTCCAGCAGTAATCCCAGACAATCCTTTTCTTGAGCCTACCCTGGATACTGATATCCCACCCGCATCAGAACCGATGCCTACTTTACCCCCGCCGCTTGCTACACCGGCCCTGAAGGATCAGATTGACAATATTCTTGATGAGCATGTCGTGTCCACTAGTGACAGAGGTTTACAGCGCTACCTTGTACGATGGAGAGGAAGGCCAAGTCAGATGATACATGGATCACCAGGTAGGAGCTGCACCAGCTGGACCCAGACCTCCTGGAGTACCACCAGAGCCGACAAGAAGCACACTCAACAGGGTCGAGTTTTTCCCACCCAGGGAGAGTTGGTCGGGACACAACGACTACACCTACCCTTGTCTACACACGCCGCCACAGGAAGGCAGCCCAGACCATGCCAATATGGCTTGGACCCGACAACGGGCAGCTAGCTCATCGATGAAGGCCCATGCAGAAGCCACAAAGATTCAGTTATTTTTTTATTTTCGAAATATTATCTTGTTTATTTAGTTGCTTGATTTGGGAAAAGATTGGTTAAGTAGTTTAGATTTTTTGGATTACTTGGTAAGCAGTATTGTAAGGCTATTTAAAGCCCCACTAGATGATAAAAAAAACAATGAACATTATTATTGATTTGCAGCAGATTTTTTTTCTGTGTGATTCCTGCGAGAGGTTTCGAATGTGATCTTGAGAGGAGATCGAAGAGCGAGACGCTCGCCAGCGAGAGGTCGGGTATCCGTCGGTGTGAGACCAGCGACCCCCTCACCCTCCCATCCCCTTCCCGCCGCTCCCCGCACTATCCGTCATCATCAACCCACGCCCCTCATAACCTCACCCCACACCACCATTCCCTGTTCCAGATTTGAAAAAAATAAAAAATTCAGATTCATCTTCACTTTCACCAAAACCCCACCAACACCATAGGTTCTTCACACCATCCCCCTCTTGCATCAGATCTGAGAGAGAGAGAGAGAGGAAGATGGAACCACCATCGCCGGCCACCTCGCGTCAGTCCGGCCTCCTCCCCTCTCGCTGTCCCGGCCCGATCCAACTCTGCCATTGCGTGGCCACTTCTGCCGGACCCCGTAAGTACCGCTCGGCCCAGTACCTGCGCCTCCTGGCTCGTCAGTCGCGATCCCGGATCCGCCCACTCGTCGTCGATTGCTGCCTCAGATTTGGAGTTGACTCCCCTTCCAAGCTTCAACCCGAAGCCAAGGCCCATTCATATACTTGTTTGTGGTGTGAAGAGGAAAGAGATCAGCTCTCTAGTCACATGTCTTCAAAAGAGTACAATCAACAGCTGGCTTCAAAAGAGATCACACTCAAATGAATTTTCAAAACAGCCCTAGGCTTGGGCCTTATTTGCTTTGAGGGCTTTGACCTGTTGAGAGTACACCATCTAGTGAAACGTGCTGTCTCGCCCGGTTGTACAATCCGATCCTCCGACTCCGATTGCACCCGCGATACCTACAATCCATTCAACCCGGGTCAGATCTTTTTACTTTAAACCCTCGAATAAACTTAGAATATTTTGCAACTGCTATTACAATTGATGTTGGTTTACAAGTAAGTCCATACCACATTAAACACCCCAACATTTGCTACAACCCCGTTTGAACCAAAAGCTTTTATTTGAAATCCTTTACAGTGCTAATTTCTCTTATTAATTGTTAAATTAACCTGCTAGGCCGTGGAATCTCTCGACTACCACTCGATCCACCGCTTCTTCATTTTGAAGTGCAAGGAGTTCGTGCGAGTAATCTCGGATCCTTGACTCATAATTTAGTTTGCTACCTGAATCCCTGAATTACAAATTATTGAATCCTGAAAACTTATATTTAAAATTATTAATTTGGATAATTTATTGATCTCTTCGCACCATATTAGGCCTGCACTCATACTCCCTGCATCACTAATACTATCAGTTTATAAAATTCTTCCCCATTTTTCATCTTTTCTTATGAAAAATTTTATACATACCCCACAAACATGTAAACAGACCATGTTTCCCATCAAACTTAAATACACCTCATTTTCTTGAATTATACTCCACTTTCACTCCGAAAATACCCTTACCCCATCCACTCCACCCCCTTGAATCCACCCCAATTAAATCCATCATTCCTCTTGAATATACCCCAACAATTAAATTGACCACTCCCCTGAATACACCCCAGCTAAACCCCCTCATCCCTGATTAATGTTTGTATCTTGTAGCTTATTTCCCAATTTTCATGTGTATCTTGTAGCTTCAACACATAATCAACTTCAGTTTTAGCACTCCACCAAACAATGACTATTGTTTGGTCATAGAAAAAGAGAGTTGGAAGAGAAAGATGAGATTCATATGCCCAACACATGGAGACACACTTTGAAACATGAAAGGGGAAACTGAAACAAAACCATACGGACAAAGCTCCACTAGCTCCGATCAAGCTTCGTGTCATTCAACTTCAACCCTATTTTAATTAGTGCTTAACTTGGGACGTGGGGTATTACAAAAAGGGGTATAATTATCATTTACAATGAATTTGGTAAATCAAGTGGGAATTGGGGTCTGTTTACAGGTTTTTAGGGTATGTATGAAATTTCTCATTCTTATTTCCGAAACCTCCCTTCTGCCCCCACTGTTCTCATCAATTATAATAATTAAACAGAACCCAGTTCCATAAAATCCTAAATGACATTAAACATAGAAGGGAAACACGGTTTAATGATGTAAAATAACTGATAAATAGCTGTGAAATGAAAAAATTAAAAATTAAAAATCAGAATTGAAGGCAAGAATGACTAACCGATGTTGGGTTGGGAGGAATTAGGGCGCCGAGGCTGTAGCAAAAAATTCCAAACCTTCAAACTCGAAATCATAACATGGAGGGGGGGAAATGAAAATGGGTCAAGAAAAAGAGGGCGAGGAAACCTTTCAAGATAATCCTTGAAGAAACCAAGAGAAGGATCATGGAGAACTGAAGGGTTGGATTTGCACTGACCGATGAAAAACTTCAGATGAGCGACCTTGTCGGCATCCATTCTCTCTCTCTCTCTCTCTCTCTGTACTGAAGTCGGGAGTAGTTTCTCGAAATGTAAAGCGGCGGTCGGATCGAATTCTATCCCAAGCAAAACCGGATTTTAGCCTAGTTCGGTTTGCATTGGGTTTTTTTTAAAAATATTATTAAAAAAATAAATACTTAACTAAATAGCTGTTGATCAAAACTATTTACTAAGCTAGCGCTCTGACAGCCATGCAACATGTCAGTCGTAAAGCGAGCGTTTGGTGTGTTTTTTTTTTTTTTTTCAAGTAGAACCCGGTATTTGGATTACCGGGTTTAAACCCAGTATTCTGGATACCGGGTTTAACCCATACTTAGCCATTTTCTGGATATCAAGATCCCATACTTGTCGTTTTCTCATTGGATTTTCAGGAAAACCCGGTATCCAGAATACCGGGTTTAAACCCGGTAATCCAAAAACTGGGTTCTACTTGTACCGAAAAGAAAAAAAAAATCTTGCGCTCACTTTACGGCACTGACATGCCAAGTGGTTGTCAGAGCGCTAGGTTGGTAAATAGTTTTGGCCAACCGCTATTTAGTTAAATATTTATTTTTTTAATAATATTTTGAAAAAAAAACCGTTTGTATTTTGTAGCACGGAAAATGGTAAGCCAACCCGGGCTTTTTTTCAAAATATTATTAAAAAATAAAATATTAGCTAAATAGCTGTTGACCAAAAGTATTTGCTATTCTAGCACTCTGACTGCCACGTGGCAGGTCAGTGCCGTAAAACACGCCATAAATTTTTTTTTCTGAGCCAAGATAAAGTCGGTATCCGGGTTATCGGGTTTACCCAAAATCCAACAAGAAAACGGCTAAGTGTGAGAACATTCTATAAGGGGGCTCCGGTTAAACCCGGTATCCAGAATACCGGGTTTAAACGCGCTAACCTGGATACCAACTTTACCTAGGCTCAGAAAAAAAAAAAAAAAAATTTATGGTGCTTTAGGACGCTGACCTGCCACGTGACGGTCAGAGCGCTAGAATGGCAAATACTTCTGGTCAATAGCTATTTAATTAAATATTTTATTTTTTTAATAATATTTTGAAAAAAAGCCCCCAACCCCTGTTTTCCAACTTTCTTCTCACCAACATGACGTGGGTGCAGCAGACGGCTGTTATCGTGCCATGTCAGATTAGTGAGAAGAAAGTTGGAAACGGTTTTGGGCTGAGTTTGGGGTTTCAGAGAGAGAGAGAGTGGCTGAAAGCTAAATTCCATTGTGTCGTCCTCAGGATAACCAAAGTGTGCTTTTTTTGGGGGGGGGGGGGGGGGGTAAGGAGTACAATTACAACCTAGCTATGAAATGCATGAGGAAAAACACAGACTATTATCTCAGTTGTTGATCTCTATAAGCTGGGTAGGATAGTTCCCACAAAGTCGTACAGAATCACGATTGTCTTGGGCCATGGTTGCAAGCATGTCTGCTGCACGATTGTCTTTCCAGTAGATGTGGGACACCTTAACAGTGGTATGGGTCACAATCCTCCTCGTAATGTCGCTAACAAGGGTATAGTCACCAACTTCGCATGTGACCCAACCAATAACTGTAGAAGGGTCGTCTTTGGTCCAAATTGTTGGAATTGGATCCGCTTATCAGAGTCGCAGCGGAAGCAAAAGATAGATCCGAAGATCATACGGTGTATATTTCATTACAATTAATTTTACAAAACAATCTACATGCAAATCTATAATCTTAGCATATGTGCGGACACCCTAGAGGCATACTACGATCTACGGAAGACATGCATGTATCTAGTTAGGTGTTTAGAATCATCATTCCTTGTGGATCTATAATCCGGAGAGAACAGAACGATGAAGAACCGCACGTGAATCGCAAGGGAAGCTGTCGGATTACACATTGTCCTTTGCGAATTGAGGAATCCTCGAAGTCCTATCTCTGAGTGCAAGGACTACGAGCCAACGGAGGAATTCGTTGCAAAGACGATGGCTAGCCGCGAGATCTCCTCCTTCTCTTTCTCTCTTCTTTCTTCTCCCTCCTTCCTCCTTCTTCTTCCTTCTTCTTCCTCTTTCTTCCTTGGCCGAAACCTTAGAGAGGGAGAGAGGGAGAGGGGTTCGGGTATTAGGAGAGGGAGAGCACTTAGGGCCGCCCCCTCCCCCTCCAAACTACATATAGGGCCGGCCTCCTAGTGCCATACGCAGCCTAGGGCCGGCCCTAAAGAGATTAGGATGAGGGGGGGGGGGGGGGTTCAGTTATAGGGTTTTCAAGTGTCTATCGTGAAGCCTGGACGAAAACGCCCTTCACGAAAAGTGAAAAACTAAAACAGAGATTGAGTGAGGTGCGCTACTCGAAATCGAGTTTCGTCAGCATCTATGAGCTCCTAGAATTATTCCGCTCATTCTAAGATCCATATTCAATATGTTCTGAGCCATATTTTAGTATTTACCAAAATACCCCTACAGCCCCTAATACATGTGAATTAGGTTCTTAGGCTCCGGGCTTGCGCTCCATCGCGCTACTTCGCATCCAACGTATCCATCTAGGTCGAGGAACAATTCCTATACGCAATGACAGGGTGGAACCTTCAGGGTTCGGGATCTCTAGCTCCAACCGGATCCCTAATTAACTGTTCCGGTGACACACCGAAAGTTCCGTTAATCAGTCCTAAGCCGATTAACCCGCGTAGCCACCCAGAGTGCGATGCGAGTTGAACTCTAGTGATCCTAAACTTATGTTACTCCCTTGTAACCCTGTTCTCTACTATACTCTGATAATCCTTATTCCGTCCTATTACTGGTGCCATGATACGACTCGGGTGGTGGGGAGCACCGTCAGATCCCGATCGATCATCTGCCAAGGAATCGATGACTTGTCATCTATAACACCACACACCTTCTGGTGCTATGCCTAGCATCCGAAACATCATCAGTCATACTGACAACCACCAGTCCTGGGTTAACTGTGTGGACAGATTGACTCATCAAAACGCACCCATCCAACACTGGACATCGGATAACCTGTAGGATTACATGTCACTCAAGCGCCAGCCGGGTAACCCAACGTACCGTGGTATTTGACTATAGAAGGTCCGCATACGTTGGCACATTAAAGCACCACACAACTGGTTGGCCCAGTGTACATGGTCCCTCAGGGTTAAGGATAGATTATTTATAGTAGTAAGACGGTTTATGCACCAGTGTCTGAATCACTGAATTGTGCACCATCTTGGTTCATGTTCAACACGATCATCATGCTTGGTCAGGTGAATGGAAATCCCGCGTTCCCGTGGTGGAGACTTCACTACATTCTCTACCCGCCAACAACTTGTTCTCGGTGAAGCGACCAGCATCACCTAAGCTGTGAACTAGTTCTAGGTCTACACACAACTGGTCCACTGGGTCTCCCAAGCATGGATCCATCATGCACCTCAGTGGCATACCGTGTTCCCTAGGGTCCTTTATTATATGTGTATTAACATATACCAAAGTAGTATTCTAATTAAAGCAATAACCAAAGTCATCTTTATTAATATTAATACAGAAAATCCACGCTCAGGACACACGAGCTACAACACAAATATGGGAAGTAGCAAATCTCTCATGAATGGCGCTGATCCCTTCCCATAACCCCCTCACTTCCACGTTAATAATTGTGTCCAAGCATATAAGGATGGCACCAGCTTCAAGAATGGTCCCTCGAATGATTGCGGATGATATAGCCCGATCCAGCAGTCTCTTTTCTCCTTGTTGACTCCGCCATCAAAATTGATCTTCAGCCATTTGAGAGCTGGCGGGCTCCATTTGACCCAGTTGATCGTCTGCTCCTTGACACCCACCTTCAAGTCAGGGAGCCACACATTAGCCACTAGTAATTCATGTAATTTGGATAGACACATTTTCACAAAAATGTGATGTTAAGGGCTTCTTCCCTCAAAGATTTCCATGTTTCTGTCTTTTCAAATAGACCAAAGGGTACCCACCAAGATACTCCTAGTGGGTGCAAAGGAAGTATGTTAGCTATTGGAGTGATCCCAAGAAATATACCAATCTCTCATGGATTTGATGGCTCCCAAATGTATGACTTGGTACGATAATGCTTTCTAGAACGATTCGACCTTTGGGCATGTAAATAACGAATGATTCAAATCCACCTCTGCCGTGATGCATTTGGAACATAGTGGTATTAGGTTCATTCCTCTGTGATTGAACAATGATTTGGTGGGAATGCGCCCAAGAATAACCTTCCAAACAAAGGTTAGCACCCGAGGTTGGGCATGACACTTCCACAAGGACTTCCATGAGTGAAAATCAGGCTCAGTATTTAAATCATCATTGCTCAAGGGCTCCACATTAACATTTTTTCCCTTATAAACAAGTGTAAGGGCCTCCTTAGAGGAGAAAGTAAAGGAGTTATTAGAGCCTCACGAGCATTTGGTCATCGTGTCAACCATCAAAACTGGAGTCTGGGTAACCTGAGCAACATTTGCGCTCCCAAATAGTCGATGGATGAGATTTATATTCCATTAGCCCCTATCGTCTAACAGGTCCCCGACACAGCGGATCTGGGCACAGGAGACCATGTCTAGGGGCATTGGGGTTTTAATCAGAGAAGTCAGAATAAGCCACGACATTCTCATCATATTAAGGCCAAAATTAGGATAGACTCCAAATTTAAGTTGCTTGCAAATAATCGAAACACCATCACAAATGACTTTCCAAGCTCTAGAACAGTTTCTGGCTTTAGGCCACTCCAATGGGTTGCAACCCACCATGTATTTGGCCCTCATAAAGGATCACCATAAGTCATTGCCCATCAAGATAAGTTCAGATGTTTTCTTCCCCATCAAAGATTAACGCAAGGGACCAACGTTTCTAATGCCAAGCACACCAGCGGTTAAAGGGCGACCCTCCATATTCCATCCCACTAGATGGATCCCATGCCCAATCGAGTTGCTTTTCCATAGGAAAGATCGCATGACATTCTCGATTGCGTTGGTGATCCTTTGAGGAACCCAGAGCAAGCTAGAAAGCGCAAAAATAAGGAAAGAGCAAAGAATCGATCGAATAAGTGTAATCTTCCCTGGGAAGGACTTGATATTTTCTTTGCACTTGCTTTATTTCTTGTTAACTTTGTTGAGGACATCCTCCACCTGTCTATCCATCGGAATCCGCTTACCCCACATCATGACTACCAAGTAACGGAATGGCTCTGAAACCTCCTTGAAGCCCGTTCTTCTGGTGATAAGTTTGTGATGTTTATGGTGAACACTTCGCCCAAAGATGATAGAAGACTTCTCGTTATTCACCTTTTCCCTAGAAGCAAGGCAATTGTCTGAGATAGTGTTCAAAAGGGTGTCACATTGAGTTAGGCTAGCTTTGGTAAAAATCAGAAGGTCATCTGCGAAGGCCAAGAAAGTAATACCGGCCCCTTCCAGAGTGCGTCTGATCCTTCTAAGTTTGCCTTGCGTATGATTATCAGCAATGTTACGATTCAGGACCTCTGAACCCAAAAATAAGGTATAGGGCAAGCGAATCCCCTTGACGTAGGCCCCTAGAGGCAGTAAACCTACGGGTCAGGGACCCATTGAGGAGAATGGAGAAGGATGGCCCTGAAATTTAGTTCATGACCCACCTAGTCCATTTTCTGGACAAGCCAAACTTGTCAATGACCTTTCCTAAAAAGTCCAATGCCATGTGATCATAAGCTTGCTCCATATCGATCTTGATAGCCATGGAGCAATTGTTGATGTTATTCGTCTCCATGGAGTGGAGCACCTCTTAAGCCAGTAATATGTTATATGTGATGTTTTTGCCTTACACAATAGCATTTTTCTCATTCAAGATGAGCATATGAATGATGGGTTTGAGAAGATTCACCATGATTTTGGAGACAATTTAGTAAACGGGTATTGCAGAGGCTGATAGGTCTGAAATGGTTAGGTTGCTTTAGGTCTTCAATTTTGGGAATCAGGGTAATAAAAGTATCCCACCAAGAGTGTGGCATGATACTTTCACTAAAGAACCCAATCACTACCCTGCATACATATGCTCCCATGATATCCTAGTGCAAAGTAAAGAATTCACTAGTGAATCTATCCGGGTCAGGGGCTTTGTTTCTAAGAAGCTTGAAAACCACATCTATAACATCCCAAAAATATTAATAATTTAATCTAATATAATAAGAATTTTCAATTAAAAATTCAAAATAAAAATTGGACTGTGTCATTGCGTCCGGCTCGTTAAAACGATCAAAAACCATATACAAACTTTTAAGTTTTAAGCACGTTTAGAATATTTAAAAATTTAAAGAAAAAAATGACCAATGTAAGGTTTTGAACTAGGGACCTATTAGCAATATCTTAATTTCTTTCCCGCTAACCAGAAAACCTTTAAAACTTATCTATACAAACTTAAGAAAAATAAATATTTATAGTGAGGGAGGGGGAGACCAAAAGACAGCGAAACCGAAAACCGTTGGTTTCTGATCGGACGAAAACTGTCGCTCAGCTGAATAAATGAATAAAAAAAATGGGCTATCTTGCAGTTAAGACCTTAGACCTTTGGTATTCCTAAAAAAGACCTATAAAAACCCCCTTAGATCCCATAGTTCTGCACTCAAGCCCTCGCCTTGAAATCCGTGCCCAAACTCTCTGCCACCCAACAACCCCCACCACCAACCTCTGCCGACCGCCGCCTACCACCGCCGGCCGCCGCCGCTGACCACCGTTGACGCCGCCGACCACCGTCGTACCGCCGCCGGTCGCCGCTGTACCGCCACCGGTCGCCGCCGCCACCACCGGACAGTCCTCGTTGGTCACCGCCGCCAGTCGCCACCGTACCCACCGCCACCGTACCACCACCGGCCACCCATATACCTGGTAGGCCAAGAGTTTAAATTTTAAATTTCTGGACCGAAGCCCATTAACCCATTAAGCCTCTGGGCCGAAGCCCATTAACCCATTAAGCCTTTGGGCCGAAGCCCATTAAACCATTAAGCACTATGGGCCGAAGCCCATTAAGCCCTTAAGTCATTTAACATAGTCTGGGCCGAAGCCCATTAAACACAGTGGGCCGAAGCCCAAAAAACCCAAGTAACCAACTGATAAAACGACCCAGACATTAGTCAAACTAAAACACTATTGCTGAGACCAACCTGACCCATTTTACTAAGGGCAGACCACACATTTAAATTCCGTTAGAATCGGCTATTTTGATCATATCGGGAGCAAACGAACTCCGAATTGAGTTCCGTCTGTGACAATGGTTTCAGAATGAAAAACCCTACAAAATAAGGATAAATTCAAAGTATTTTAAAAATGACCTAAATACCCCTATAAGATAAAGTGCATTAAATAAATTGGTTTAATTAACAAACCTATGGAATCCACATCGGAATTGGTTTCCGGCAAATTCGTGGTAAATATAATGTAAAAACTAACAAAATATAACAATATATTTCAGGTCGTGAGCTTGCTAAGACATCGTTATTAGAAGAAAGATTATACGACTCTTCAAGTAGGGGACTAAACCTAGTTAATTCTTGCTAAGCGTATGTTATTGAAATAATGGTAGGATGCTATGGATTTGTAAATTTTTGAGATGTGTTGATCACTTATTTGGGTATGGGTCTAGCCCTGGCTGAGGCCAAAAAGTAACCAGGGTGTGGGTCAAGCCAAGGCTGAGGCCAAAAAGTAACCTGGGTGTGGGTCTAGCCCTGGTTGAGGCCAAAAAAGTAACCTGGGTGTGGGTCTAGCCCTAGCTGAGGCCAAAACGTAACCTAGGTGTGGGGCTAGCCTTGTTGAGACAAAAAGTACTTGGGTAAGGCTTGAGATTCCTACCCTGGATGAGTCCAAAAAGGGAATCGGGTGATCAATGTCTTTTTAATTACTATTTATTGTCATGTTCACTCTTTCTTCAGTACATTTATCTTACCATGAATGAACTAGATTTAATAGGAGAGTCAGTGGATTACAATCACCCCACTACAGCTGTTATGAATCCTACAGAGACTGATCCTATAGACAAGGAGAAGAGAAAGAGCGAACAGAGAATGAACCGGAGGGAGTCGAGGATCCGCTCTACACTCCACACTCCATACTACGAGGATGCTATTGGAATTGGATCCGCTTATCAGAGTCGCAGCGGAAGCAAAAGATAGATCCGAAGATCATACGGTGTATGTTTCATTATAATTAATTCTACAAAACAATCTACATGCAAATCTATGATCTTAGCATATGTGCGGACACCCTAGAGGCATACTACGATCTACGGAAGACATGCATGCATCTAGTTAGATATTTAGAATCATCATACCTTATGAATCTATGATCCGGAGATGACGGAACGATGAAGAACCACACTTGAATCGCAAGGGAAACTGTCGGATAGCATCTTGTCCTTTGCGAATTGAAGAATCCTCGAAATCATGTCTCTGAGTGCAAGGATTACGAGCCGACGGAGGAATCCGTTGCGAAGACGATGGCTAGCCGCGAGATCTCCTCCTTCTCTTTCTCTCTTCTTCCTTCTCCTTCCTTCCTCTTTCTTCTCCCTTCTTCTTCTTCTTTCTTCCTTGGCCGAAACCACAAAGGAGGAGGACAAAAGGGGGTTCGGATTTTTGGAGGAGATGAGGCACTAAGGCCGGCCCTCCCTCTCCCTATTCTACTTATAGGGCCGGTCACCTAGTGCTTCATGGAAGCTAGGGCCGGCCCCTAGTAGGTTAGGATAAAGGGGGATCGGTTTTAGGGATTTCCAATGTCTATCGTGAAGCCTGGACGAAAACGCCCTTCACGAAAAGTGAAAAACTAAAAGAGAGACTGAGTAAGGTGCGCTACTCGGAATCGAGTTCCGTCAGCGCCTATGAGCTCCTGGAATTATTCCGCTCATTCTAAGATCCATATTCAATATGTTCTGAGCCATATTTTAGTATTTACCAAAATACCCCGACGGCCCGTAACACATGTGAATTAGGTTCTTAGGTTCCGGGCTTGCGCTCTATCGTGTTACTTCGCATCCAACGTATCCAACTAGGTCGAGGAACAATTCCTACACGTAACGACAGGGTGGAACCTTCAGGGTTCGGGATCTCTAGCTCCAATCGGATCCCTGATTAACTGTTCCGGTGACACACCGAAAGTTCTGTTAATCAGCCCTAATCCGATTAATCCGCGTAGCTACCCAGAGTGCGATGCGAGTTGAACTCTAGTGATCCTAAACTTATGTTACTCTCTCATAACCCTATTCTCTACTATACTCCGATAATCCTTAGTCCCTCCTATTTCTAGTGCCATGATAGGACTCGGGCGGTGGGGAGCACCATCAGATCCCGATCGATCATCTGACTAGGGTTTGATAACTTATCATCTATAACACCACACACCTTCCGGTGCTATGCCTAGCATTCGGAACATCGTCAGTCATACTGACAACCACCAGACCTGGGTTAACTGTGTGGACAGATTGACTCATCAAAATGCACCCATCCAACACTGGACGTCGGATAACCTGTAAAGATTACATGTCACTCAAGCACCAGCCGGGTAACCCAACGTACCGTGGTATTGGACTATGGAAGATCCGCACACGTTGGCACATCAAAGCACCACACAACTGGTTGGCCCAGTGAACATGGTCCCTCAGGGTTAAAAATAGATTATCTATAGTAGTAAGACGGTTTATACACCAGTGTCTGAATCACTGAATTGTGCACCGTCTTGGCTCCTGTTCAACATGATCATTGTGTTTGGTCAGGTGAATGGAAATCCCACGTTCCTATGGTGGAGACTTCACCACATCCTCTACATGCCAACAGCTTGTTCTCGGTGAAGCGACCGGCATCACCTAAGCTGTGAACTAGTTCTAGGTCTATACAGAACTGATCCACTGGGTCTCCCAAGCATGGATCCTCCATGTGCCTCAGTGGCCTACTGTGTTCCCTAGGGTCCTTTTATTATATGAATATTATCATATACCAGAGTAGTGTTCTAATTAAAGCAATAACCAAAGTCATCTTTATTAATATTAATACAGAAAATCCACGTTAAGGACACACGAGCTACAACAATCTCACACTTGGCCTAGCGGGGAACAACAGTCTTAACTCCCATTGCATCCACGTGCTTCTCAAAAGCCTTGGTCGGTAACACCTTTGTGAAAGGGTCCACCATGTTATCTGCAGACGCCACCTGAGTCACTGCAACCTCCCCTCGCTTCTGCAAGTCCCGGATAATGTAGTATTTCCGCTCGATATGCTTGCTCTTTTGGTGATATCTTGGCTCCTTGGATTGTGCTACCGCTCCACTATTATCACAGTAAAGGATAATAGGATCTTGAGCTCCCGGTACATATCCTAATTCCGTAAGGAACTTCTTGAGCCACACCGCCTCCTTAGCTGCTTCGCACGTCGCAACGTACTCAGCCTCTGTCGTCGAATCCACGATGCATCCCTACTTTATGCTCCTCCAACTGACAGCTCCTCCTCCTAATGAAAACACAAACCCTAACGTCGATCTCCTGGATTCCGGATCTGACGCAAAGTCAGAATCTGTATATCCAATCGGCATCAGTTCCTGTAAAGAGTAAACTAACTCATAATCTTTCGTCCTACAGAGATACTTGAGTATACTTTTCACAGCAATCCAGTGCCCTGGACCCGGATTTGACTGATACCTGCCCATCATGCATACTGCATAGCATATATCTGGTCTTATGCACTGCATAGCATACATCAGACTCCCTACAATCGAAGCATAAGGTATCTTCTGCATCTCTGCCCTCTCCTCAGGAGTCTTAGGACCCTGATCCTTGGATAATTTCATTCCATGTCTGAATGGAACCAGTCCCTTCTTGGAGTTGTGCATACTGAATCTGACCAAGATAGTATTTATGTAGGCTGACTGTGACAGCGAGAGAGTCTTGTTCTGGCGATCTCGAGTTATCTTGATCCCCAGAACATAACTCGCTTCACCCAGGTCTTTCATGTCAAATTGAGAGGATAACCACACCTTCACTGTAGACAACGTTCCAATATCGTTTCCAATGAGTAGGATATCGTCGACGTAAAGTACTAGAAAAACTACTGCAGTCTTATCGCTCCTTTTATAAACACATGGTTCATCCACGTTCTGCTCAAATCCATATGACTGGATAGCCTGATCAAAACGCATGTTCCAACTTCTGGATGCTTGCTTTAGTCTATAAATGGACCTTTGCAACTTGCACACCAAACTTTCCTAACCTTTTGCGACAAAGCCTGGAGGCTGAGACATGTAGATGTTTTCTTCCAAATCCCCGTTGAGGAATATGGTCTTGATGTTCATTTGCCAGATCTCCCAATCAAAATGGGCTGCAATGGACAAGAGGATCCGGATAGACTTAAGCATAGCCACTGGCGAAAAGGTTTCGTCATAGTTGATCCCTTCTCGCTGGGTATAACCCTTAACGACTAGTCTAGCTTTGTAAGTCTCAACGGTACCATCCGGACCTCTTTTCCTTTTGTACACCCACTTGCACCCAATATGTTTAATGTTGTGAGGTGGTGTTATAAGTGTCAAGACCGAGTTTTAGGACATCGATGTCAGTTCTGCCTCCATGGCTTCCTGCCATACTGCATGGTCAGAGGATACCATCGCTTCATCATAGTTCAGAGGATCATCCTCCTGAAACTCTGGATCTACCTTGAAGGCTTCTCCAATGTATCTATCAGGAGCACTTGTGGTACTCCTATTACAACGAGCCTGCGGTGATTCCATAGGAGTCGATTCTACAGTATCGTTTATCTTAGTAGTATCGGTTCCCACTACATTTTCTGTCTACGTACTCCCATCAGTACCAAGCAATTCTTTAAGAACTACTTTACTGGTGGGCTTATGGTCTATTAAATAATCCTGCTCCAGGAATACGGCGTTCGTCGAGACGACAACCTTTCTATCCTCAGGATCATAAAATAAACCACCCTTTGTCCCTTTTGGATACCCAACGAACATACATACCTTAGTTTTTGACTCTATCTTATCTCGCTTGTCCTTCCGCATATATGTTGGACAACCCCAAATCCTAAAGTGCTGTAGGCTTGGCTCTCGCTTCAACTACAGCTCCCAAGGATTAGGGGTACTGACTTTGATGGAACAAAGTTCAAAGTATATGCTGCCGTCTCTAGGGCATATCCCCAAAAACTAGGTGACAATGTTGCATAACTCATCATAGTCCGAACCATGTCTAACAAAGTTCGGTTTCTTCTCTCAGATACACTATTTTGTTGTGGTGTCCCTGGTGCAGTCAACTGGGATACGATCCCCTGCTCACGCAGGTACCCAATAAATTCATCTGATAGGTATTCGCCTCCTCGATCTGATCGAAGAGACTTGATACTTTTACCCGTCTCCTTTTCTGCTTCAGCTCTGAACTCCTTGAACTTATCAAAGGATTCAGACTTCCGCCGCATTAGGTATATGTATCCAAACCTCGAGTGATCATCCGTGAAGGTGATGAAATACTCGAAGCCTCCTATGGCACGGACACTTATGGGCCCACATACATCACTATGTACCAACTCTAATACCTTCTTAGATCTGCTACCTTTGGCTCGGAAAGATCTTTCAGTCATCTTGCCTTCTAGGCAAGACTCACACGTCGGTAGGCTTTCTGAAACATTTGGACTTAAAAGTCCTACCTTAACCAACCTGTGAATCATGTCTGAGGCTATGTGTCCAAGCCTTAGATGCCAAAGGAGTGTTGGGTTATCTGAGGGATTTTTTTTTTAGATGAATTAACCACACATGCTTCAGTTATGTTATCCTGCTTATGATTGGAGTTAATTACAAAGAGACCATTCTGTGTCTTTTCCTTACAAACAAAGGAACTATTCAATTTAATTGACACACCAGAAGCATCAAATAAAACTGATAAACCTTCATTATTCAATAAGGAAACAGAAATTAAGTTTCGTCTCAAGGACGGTACATAAAGTATGTCTCTAAGTAATAAACTTCTTCTATCAAGGAACTGCAAGATGATATCTCCAACTGCTTCAGCCTCTGCCACGGCCTCAGTTTCCATGCTTAGGATCATCTCCCCATCACCCAGTTTTCTTATCTCCTTGAACCCCTGCAAATTATTACAAGCATGGTTAGTGGAACCAGAATCCACAATCCATGAAACTGGAGAACAACTGGATACTACAAGGAATTCCCTTATGTCGATTTGAGATATACCTGTCTCAGCCTTCTTGGGAGCCGTGCGGCAGTCGCCCTTCCAGTGCCCCTTCTTGCCGCATCGGAAACATTTTCCTTTGGGCTTTACCGGACCATTCTGCTTAGGAACCTGCAACTGCACTTGGCCCATCTTCACAGGCTTCTTAGACTTTCTTTTCTGAAACTTGCCTTTGGCTTTCAGAGAAGAATTCCGCTCTACGTTCAGGGATTGGGCTCTTGCCTTTATCCCGTCCTCTGTCGCCTAGAGAGCCGCTAGGAGCTCTGCGTTAGACATCTCCAATCGGTTAAGGTTAAAGTTGGTAACGAAGCCCTCAAACGCTCCTGATAGAGACGCGAGGAAAATATCGGTCTAGATCTCTGCATCCAAGATGACATCGAAGGAACCAAGCTCGTTCACATAGCTAAACAATTTCAGCATATGATCTCGAACTAAAGTCCCCTCTGCCATTTTCGTGGACACCAATTTCTTGATGGTCAGGTAACGAATTACCCGACTACGACCCTCAAACATTTCCTTTAGGTAGAGCATCATGTCTGAAGCAAAGGCCATGTCTTCGACTTGCTTCTGAAGGACGGTCTGCAAGGATGCCACTATGTAGCACTTGCATATCTCATCAGCATCTAGGCAGTCTTTCCATTCCTTCAACTGTGCCTCAGTTGCACTTGGTCCCGGCATGGCCGATTGAGGGGTACTTAGGGCAATTGTGTGTTTGCCAACCCTTAGGATGAGCATCAGGTTACGCTTCTAGTCCTCGTAGTTTGGTCCTGTAAGTTTGTTATCATTAAGTATGGAGGCAAGGGGGTCGAGCTTGGTCATGATTTCTGTAAACAATGGTTCAAAGCAAAATTAGGGTTTACTACAATCTATTTCATGAAATTTAGAAATAGATAATGTTTACTCCAGCCGCTATGTCTTCATTACCTAAAGTGGAGACATCCAGGAATCTAAATTCCCTAGGCTCGAGCACTGAGACTAACGGCCTTGAATTGGAGACAGTATCTAGGTGAGAGCATGCAACCACTTCTGCCAACAGGGTTTTTACGACCCAGTCTTTATCAGAATTATCCATGGTAAATTGAAAGACGTCCTAGTCTCCTTTTGGCCAGCTTTATGTGACCCGCGTGCGCAACAACGGTAGCTTCACACAAGCTTTCAGATGCTTCCCCCAAATCTAGGTAGTGTCGGCAGGGGGGTTCCTAGGCTCCCGCGGTGCAGAAAAAAAATCGTCACCCGCTACCACCGGCATCCTCCATGTCCCGTAGGAAACCACTAGGCGAACCAGCATGAAATGAAACACAGCTCTCACTCGGTAGGAATATCGAACTACGTACCTCCCACCCAGACCCTTAGCCGGTTGATTGTGGAGGCCAGGGGCTCCCCTTTGGAGGGAACCTCTTACACATCCCTTCTTTATGAGGTTTTATGCATATCTAGAAAGGTCATGACCTCCTAGACTTAGACCCTGGTCTACTATGCTCCCACTAGGATTACAAACCTTCCCGCAAAGCATTAGTATCCTCGGAAAATATCATAGTCCCTACCTTGAATACTCAGCTTTCATCTTTCTTACAAGGATCACATTACATAGATTCCAAGGATCCCGATACTTCACTAGTTTGTCCATAATCCTAAAATCTGGAGCCTAGCCTAAGATCAACGTGGAAAGGACTCCCACTACGATGATGCCTCGTTCACAATTTAATGCCTGATGTTATAGTAGACCTCATCTTATTATAGGTTTCAATGCTGGCCAAATAGGGACATCCGATAACCTCCGTCGGACCTCAACCTAATGGTAGCATAACCAAATCATGATGAGTTCATACTACCATCAAACGTCATCTAAAAACGGGTATCACACAGTGAAATCCTAACCTAACTTGGTCGCTAGAACCACGTGGGGAAAGGGTATCCCACTAGGGTTATCATACTTCTTATGGAGACATTAGTTAATTATCTCTAAACAAATCTAACACTGCGTCTATCTCGGTGCACAGTAATTGACTACCTGAACTACCACGAGGGCGGTTACCACATTTTCTTTTAGCTAGCCGCCGGATTCGCACGTGTTAGAACCATATAGAGACATTGATGAATCCATAAGCTTAGTACTAACCCTAAGCCTGATCTAGATACAAACTCACAAGCAAGATAGATAATCACATTACCATCGGGGTTATCTAAATACTAAATAAAGAGAAACAACAGAAATAACATCCAGACTGAATCAAGTCCAGGGTCCAACCCCTGAACTTGAATAGCACAGCCAAGATATCCTGCTCTTTCGTTCTGCACGATCTCTGACAACGATCCCCATCATCGCCAACGTGCACGCTTTCACCAGGTCTTTGCACGCCATGGTACTGCTTGCCTGAATCGTGGATTTAGCATCATCTCCTTCTTCCTGTGACCCAAAAACTAATACGCTCCGAGCAAGTGCTCGTTCGTGTACAATTTTGCTAGAAAGAAAAGAAAATAATCCTAGAAACATAGCTAGGGAACCGAGGATGGTCAACCCCCACCCTCGTGTTGGAAGTTAATCCGGGTCAGAGGCTCGCAGCGGAAACGATTTGGCGGTCGAAAGACCGTTCATGGTGCACGTTACACGATTTAATTTTTCACAGAAACTAATCTACATATGTGTGCATGTGTATGCACGAGAATCGAAAACCCCTAACGGCAATCTAGCGTAATGATTAACTAGCATGGATGCAAATCATAATGCTCACTAGATCTACATGTTAGATTACACATACCTTTCGTACGGATCTTTTAACCGCGGAGGATTGTCTTCTTTGTCGATGGAGACGGAAGATCGTTCGCGAAGATGCCGACGGTACGAATGGAGATGTTGCCTTCTTGTTCACCCGATCTCACACGATGCACGGAACGTCGCTCTCGGATCTCTGAGTGCCTCCGAAGAACGACCCTTCTCCTTCTTCAGAACTCCACGCGAGGAAGACGAATTAGCAAGCGGGAAACGGGAGATGAAACGGGAGAGAACTCGAGAGATGAGAGAGAGGGGGGTTCGGTTTTTCTTGTACATGGGGCCGGCACCCCATAGGGCTTTATAGGGCCGGCCAACACCCCTTGGATAAGGATCCAAGGGGATATTAACCCCCTCTCATTATCTCTCCATTATCTCCCTTTTATCTCTCCGCGTATTTATCCGTTTTCCCACTTTTTAGGGCTCGATATTAACCGATTTATCGCCCCATCCCTATCCATATGGCCGGCCCTATAGATGAGGGATTCTTATCCCTACATCATAGGGCCGGCCCTAGTGAGGTGTCCCACCACTAGGTTCGGCCAACAGTGAGGTCCGGCAGAGTGAGGTTTTTACCAAAACGCCCCGACGCCTCATTTTGACCATTTCTAGCGTGCGATACCTAACGGCCATTACTTAAGTGATATCTACTAGTTACTTACTATTAACTGAGGCCACCGGAGGGTGCCTCTAGCAAAGTCAACTAGTCAACTCGCAACATACCCCGGTGCATCGCACCTATGCAGCGAAGTTCACTTATGGCTAGGGATTACTACATACGACTCTGTACTAATCCCGGGCTCAACCCTTAGTACTTGTATGTAGTTACGCATCTACCGTGCTCTAGTGCCAAGCACACACGGAGCGTATACTTCTTTCTTCCTCCTGCTTATGGTGTTCCGAGGAGACGGTTCAAGAACCGTACATAATGTTGATAAGGTGGAACCATCAGGGACCGGGGTTCATGGCTTCCAACTCAAGCTCGATCGACACACTACCCGAGTGTACCATCGACCCTCTGAGCTCGAGTTAACCTGCGTAGCCACCCAGAGTGCGACGCAGGCTGCACTCCAATTCACCCAGACTTACTATGTTCTCCATCATACCCCTGCTCTCCGCTTAGTAGTGGTAAACCCGCTGTCCCTCTACTTGATGCCATGATTCACTTCGAGCGGTGAAGACTACCGTCAGACTCGAACGATCATATGACTTGGTTCCTTCCAGGTTGACCTATACATCGTACCTCTGATTACCCCGTCGAGTAATCGAACCCGGTCAACAGTCAAACTGATGACCACCAGGCCTGGGTTTGGTACAGTGTAAGTCACACCAAGGAACGCACCTCCCATCAGGGGTGTGGATGGCCTGCAGGAGTGACACGCTAATGCAACGCCAGCCGGGTAACCCAGTACACCGTGGTTTTGGATCACTGCATATGGACCCTCACACATTGGTGCGCCAAAGCACCACGCAACTGGTTAGTCCATCAGTCGTGGTTCCTCAGGGTTTAGGACCGTTTTACCCTAAGCAGAAACACGGCTTAGTGTACCAGTGTCTGCTCACTGATCTGTACACCGTGTTAGTTCCGTTCAGCCACAGACACTGTGCCTGGTGATGACCATGGTGAAGACATCCCATGAACTGTCATCGCCAACAGCTTAACATGATGAGGCGACCAACCTGATCATAGCTGCGAACTTATTTAGGTTATACGGGACCAATCCACTCAGTCTTCAACTCAGTGGACTACCATATAACCATGGCTCTCTGTTCTCAAAAGAACACGTAACTATGTTACGCACCTATATGCATCTCATATATTAATAACTATCAATCTTTATTAGACCAAAACATAAAGTTTTACAAGCTTAGAACACATCAATCCTAACAATCTCCCACTTGGTCTAGCGAAGCAAAACGGTTTTGACTCCCATCGCGTCCACATGTCGCTCGAATGCCTTGGTAGGTATTGCCTTTGTGAAAGGATCAGCAACATTATCTGTAGATGCAATCTGTGTCACCGCTACTCGCCCTTGCTTTTGAAACTGCCGAATCAAGTGGAACTTGCGCTCGATGTGCTTCCCCTTTTGGTGATGTCTTGGCTCCTTTGCTTGTGCTACCGCCCCACTATTATCGCAGTAAAGCACAATAGGTAACTGGGCCTCTGGTACGCACCCCAAATCCGTAAGGAATTTCTTGAGCCATACCGCCTCTTTGGCTGCCTCGCACGCTGCAACGTACTCAGCCTCTGTGGTAGAGTCTGCGATGCATTTCTGCTTCACACTCTGCCAACTAACCGCTCCTCCTCCTAGCATAAACACAAAACCTGATGTCGACTTCCTGGATTCCAAATCTGACATAAAGTCAGAATCTGTATATCCAATCGGCGTCAGTTCTTGTCCAGTGTAAACCAACTCATAGTCCCTTGTTCTACGAAGGTACTTGAGTATACACTTCACAGCTGTCCAGTGATCTGGACCCGGATTCGACTGAAACCGACCCATCATGCCTACTGCGAAACAGATATCTGGCCTTGTACAATGCATAGCATACATTAGACTACCCAATGCCGAGGCATAAGGTATCTTCTGCATTTCTGCTCTCTCCTCAGGTGTCTTAGGACATTGATCCTTAGACAGTTTTATGCCATGTCTAAATGGCACAAAACCCTTCTTGGAGTTTTGCATGTCAAATCTAGCCATAACCTTATCTATATACGCAGCCTGTGACAGCGAGAGAATCCTGTTCTGGCGATCACGTGTTACCTTGATCCCCAAAACATAACTCGCTTCACCTAGGTCTTTCATATCGAACTGTGTTGACAACCAGACCTTTACCGTTGACAATGTTCCTACATCATTTCCAATGAGCAGAATATCGTCTACGTAAAGTATCAAATATACTACTGTGGTCTTATCAGTCCTCTTGTATACACATGGTTCATCCTCGTTTTGAGTAAATCCATATGACTGGATTGCCTGATCAAAATGGATGTTCCAACTTCTAGATGCTTGCTTTAGTCCATAAATGGACTTCTGCAACTTGCAAACTAGATGTTCCTGACCCTCTGACTCAAAGCCTGGTGGCTGAATCATATAAATGTCTTCTTCCAAATTTCCATTAAGGAATGCTGTCTTGACATCCATTTGCCAGATCTCCCAGTCATAATGGGCTGCAATGGATAGGAGGATCCGAATAGACTTTATCATAGCTACCGGCGAGAAGGTTTCGTCAAAGTCGATCCCTTCTCTCTGGGTGTAACCCTTGGCAACTAATCTAGCTTTATAAGTCTCTATTGTACCATCGGATCCTCTCTTCTTCTTATACACCCACTTACACCCAATAGGTTTAATATTGGATGATGGTGTAACAAGAGTCCAGACTGCGTTATGGGACATTGATTCAATTTCTACCTCCATAGCCTTTTGTCAGTCAGAGCTGTCAGAAGCTCCCACTGCCTCATCGTAGCTCAGTGGGTCATCCTCCTGACACTCTGGATCAACCAATAAGGTTTCTCCATAGTATCTGTCAAGAGCTCTGATGTTTCTCCCACTGCGACGAGGTGGTGGTGGTGTTACAGGATTAACAGGTTCTACAGTATCTGGTATATTATTATCTGTAATGTCAGTTCCCACTATGCTTTTGGATGCGCTATCTGAACTAGTACCCAGCAGTTCATCCAGAACTACCTTACTAGTAGGTTTGTGGTCCACAATATAATCCTGTTCTAGGAAATAGGCGTTCGTAGAAACGATCACTTTCTTTTCCTCAGGATCATAAAATAGACCACCTTTGGTCTCCTTGGAATACCCTACAAATAAGCATACTCTGGTTTTAGATTCCATCTTTTCCCTCTTATCCCTTCGCACATGTGCAGGGCATCCCCATATTCTGAAATGCTGTATCAATGACTTTCGCTTTGACCACAGTTCTCTAGGGGTCAGAGGCACTGACTTAGACGGAACGTGATTCAGAATATAAACTGCTGTTTGTAGGGCATATCCCCAAAAGGTCATTGGTAAACTGGCGTAACTCATCATGCTACGAACCATGTCCAACAAGGTTCGATTCCTTCTCTCGGAAACTCCATTCTGTTGTGGGGTACCTGGAGCAGTTAACTGGGATTTTATCCCATGCTCCACCATATACCCTAGGAACTCGTCAGATAGGTATTCACCTCCTCGATCAGATCGAAGGGTTTTTATATATTTACCTGTCTGCTTTTCTACTTCAGCCCTGAACTCTTTGAACATGTCAAAGGATTCCGACTTCCGATGCATCAGGTAAATGTAACCATATCTTGAGTAATCATCAATGAATGTGATGGAATACTCATGGCCTCCTATCGCCTTGACGTTCATGGGTCCACATACATCCGAATGGATTAACTCTAACACCTCGGTAGCTCTTACTCCTTTGCCTTTAAAGGACCTCTTGGTCATCTTGCCTTCCAGGCAGGATTCACAGGTGGGAAGGATCTCCGTAGGATCTGTTTCCAGAAGCCCGGCCTTCACCATTCTATGGATCCTATCTAAGGCAATATGCCCAAGTCGTAAGTGCCACAGGTGGGTTAAATTTTTCGAAGGATTCTTACGCTTAGATGAATTAACATTAAATGTTGAAGTTATTATGTTATCTTTTTCAAATTTAGGACTTACAACATAGAGATGATTCTGAACCATTCCTCTTATTATAAAAGTTCCATTCAGTTTAAACGACACACCAGAAGCATCAAAATAAACTGAATAACCTTCATTAACTAAAGAAGAAACAGAAATTAAGTTACGTCGCAAGGACGGTACATAAAAGACATCTCTAAGTGTCAAAGTCTTATTATTCGAAAAACTAAGATTAACATCTCCAATAGCTTCAGCAGCAGCCACGGCCTCAGTTCCCATGCTCAGGGTCACTTCTCCATCAAGCAATCTTCTGCTTTCCCGAAACCCCTGAAGGGAGTTACAGGCATGGTTAGTGGATCCAGAATCCACAATCCAACTAGCAAAAGTACTATTACTTGAAAGAAATGATTCAACAACTAAGAGTTGTAGATTACCTTCACCAGCATTCTGAGGCTTCTTGCAGTCCTTCTTCCAATGACCCTTCTGGCCACACCGGAAGCACTTCGTGCCCGGTTTCTTTGATTCTCCAGACCCAGAGGCTCCAGCAGAGTCCTGCACAGGCAATGACTTAGGTTTCCTTTTATGTTTCTTGCCCTGAGGTTTACCAGGCTTCTTGAAGGATCTGCGTTGCACGTGAAATGCTTCGCCCTTCTGCTTGAAGCCATCCTCAGCTGCCTGGAGAGCTCCCAGAAGCTCTGCATTTGTCATAGCCAACTTGTTCAAATTAAAGTTGGTGACAAAGCCTTCAAAGGCTCCAGACAGTGACGAGAGGAAGATGTCTGTCATCACCTCGCCTTCTAGCACAATGTCCATGGTAGCTAGTTCGTTCTGAAACCCAAACATTTTCATCATGTGTTCCCGAACCAGCGTCCCATTGGACATCTTAGTGCCGACGAGTTTCTTGATGGTAAGGTATCGCGTAACGCGATTGTGACCTTCAAACATCTCCTTCAAATACAACATCATGTCAGAAGCGTCGGGCATCTCCTCGACTTGCTTCTGCAGAGTTGTTTGCAAGGATGCTATTATATAGCATTTACATATCTCATTGGATTCCTTCTAGTCAGTGAATGCCTTTAACTGTGCCTCTATGGCATTGGGTCCTGGCAAATCTAGCTCAGGGTCATTAAGGGCTGACATATGTTTACCAATCCTTAGGACCAGGTACAGGTTGCGCTTCCAGTCCTCATAGTTGGGACCGGTAAGTTTGTGGTCATTTAGGATGGCGGACAGGGGGTCTAACTTAGTCATCTGAAAATAAAGATTGAATAATGAGTATGCATAAAAACTTATTTTATGGATTTTTAAAACAAGCTAATTATATCCATATGTCGACGCTACCCTCAAGCGAAGCCATCTCTATGGATTAATTAACCATGTATGTAAGATCTCGGAATCGGCTGTACCTGCCCTAGGGGGCATCATACAGCGTCAATCCGCTTACACGGGCCTTTTCCTTGACCCTATCCAAATCTGCCAACTAAGGGCTGTGATGGACCATGGTTATCTTTCGGCCAGTACCACGTGATCACCGTTGTCTTCGCAACGAATACCTCACGTGTACTTAGGATGCTTACCCACGAGCCTAAGCAATTACGACACGGGAGTTCATACGGCCCCCACTAGGGTGGGATGAAAAGCCCTTCTCTCCTGGCCCCGTAATCGCCATATCCACAGGGAGGTCATTAAGTAATTTGGCATGGAAACACACAGCTCCCACCCTAGGGGGTGTGAAGTTATGCATCCCCACCCAAACACAAAACGACTGGCCGTGGAGGCCAGAGGATCTTATAAAAGTCCTCTCTTGCATCCCTTATAAATCTGAGGGTTATTTTGCGAGTATGAATTTATGTAAATGCAACGGTAGCGACCTCCTAAATACTAGACCCTGGTCACACCATGCTCCCACTAGCGTTCAAACCTTTCGCCTAGCATTAATCACTCTCGGAATATCATAGTCCCTGCCTCAAGTGGATTTCTCCATTCAAGGGTCACATTACATATTCCAAGAGTATCGATGCTTTGCAAAATTGGTTATCACGCTAATGCTCTGGAGCTAATCCTAGAGTCAGACTCACTGGAAAGGACTCCCACTAGTCATGGCGCCTCGCTTATAGATTTGACAATTGATGTTCAATGGATCTCCATCTCATCTTTGATTTCGATGCTGGCCAAATAGGCACACCCGACTAGTCGGGTGCTCTCCTAATGGTGGCATAACCATATGTGATGGGATCCCACTAACATCAAAAGTCAACTAAATAATAGGCGTCATCTAGCGGGATCCTAACCTCAAACAGTCGCTTGGACCGGAGGGGAAAGGCATCCCTCTGAAAACTGATAATCATATTATCTCATCGGGGTTCGATATGAAGCATAAAGAACTAATTAAAGAAAGCAACCATAAAAACTGAATTAAGTTCAGGGTCCGACCCCTGAACCTAATTAGCACAGCGCAGGCCTCTAGCTTTCTTCGCAAGGTTCCTCGGTCCGGCTCCTCCGTCGCGCTTGCGAACACTTTGCCGGATCGTCTTCATCCTCCAGGGTTCCGCTTCCGCTCCCGATGGTGGATTTCTTTGGCACGTCTTTCTTCTCGATCTGTAACTGAAAAAGTCTAGTACGCTACGAGCAAGTGCTCGGTCGTACACAATTTCCTAGAAAGAAAAGAAAACACACCTTGAAAAAAGGCCATGGGAAACCGAGGATGGACAAACCCCATCGCTCGCCCAATCTATGGCTCAATTACATATCCACACACAGAAAGCAAATCCAGACAATTGCTAACTCGGGGTCCGACCCCCGGTAGCAAGCACAAAGCATAGATCTAGATTTTTTATAGCGGCGCCCTGCAAGAATGATTAATAGAACAAGCACAATCTATATATATGCATGATCTAAGCGTAAGAACCCCGATGATCTCACGCATTCATCATGCGCACACATGTTAGTTTCATGAAAAAACGTGAAACGCACACCACTAATGCGGCTCTGATACCAATTGTTGGAAGTTAATCCGGGTCAGAGGCTCGCAGCGGAAACGATTTGGCGGTCGAAAGACCGTTCATGGTGCACGTTACACGATTTAATTTTTCACAGAAACTAATCTACATATGTGTGCATGTGTATGCACGAGAATCGAAAACCCCTAACGGCAATCTAGCGTAATGATTAACTAGCATGGATGCAAATCATAATGCTCGCTAGATCTACATGTTAGATTACACATACCTTTCGTACGGATCTTTTAACCGCGGAGGATTGTCTTCTTTGTCGATGGAGACGGAAGATCGTTCGCGAAGATACCGACGGTACGAATGGAGATGTTGCCTTCTTGTTCACCCGATCTCACACGATGCACGGAACGTCGCTCTAGGATCTCTGAGTGCCTCCGAAGAACGACCCTTCTCCTTCTTCAGAACTCCACGCGAGGAAGACGAATTAGCAAGCGGGAAACGGGAGATGAAACGGGAGAGAACTCGAGAGATGAGAGAGAGGGGGGTTCGGTTTTTCTTGTACATGGGGCCGGCGCCCCATAGGGCTTTATAGGGCCGGCCAACACCCCTTGGATAAGGATCCAAGGGGATATTAACCCCCTCTCATTATCTCTCCATTATCTCCCTTTTATCTCTCCGCGTATTTATCCGTTTTCCCACTTTTTAGGGCTCGATATTAACCGATTTATCGCCCCATCCCTATCCATATGGCCGGCCCTATAGATGAGGGATTCTTATCCCTACATCATAGGGCCGGCCCTAGTGAGGTGTCCCACCACTAGGTTCGGCCAACAGTGAGGTCCGGCAGAGTGAGGTTTTTACCAAAACGCCCCGACGCCTCATTTTGACCATTTCTAGCGTGCGATACCTAACGGCCATTACTTAAGTGATATCTACTAGTTACTTACTATTAACTGAGGCCACCGGAGGGTGCCTCTAGCAAAGTCAACTAGTCAACTCGCAACATACCCCGGTGCATCACACCTATGCAGCGAAGTTCACTTATGGCTAGGGATTACTACATACGACTCTGTACTAATCCCGGGCTCAACCCTTAGTACTTGTATGTAGTTACGCATCTACCGTGCTCTAGTGCCAAGCACACACGGAGCGTATACTTCTTTCTTCCTCCTGCTTATGGTGTTCCGAGGAGACGGTTCAAGAACCGTACATAATGTTGATAAGGTGGAACCATCAGGGACCGGGGTTCATGGCTTCCAACTCAAGCTCGATCGACACACTACCCGAGTGTACCATCGACCCTCTGAGCTCGAGTTAACCTGCGTAGCCACCCAGAGTGCGACGCAGGCTGCACTCCAATTCACCCAGACTTACTATGTTCTCCATCATACCCCTGCTCTCCGCTTAGTAGTGGTAAACCCGCTGTCCCTCTACTTGATGCCATGATTCACTTCGAGCGGTGAAGACTACCGTCAGACTCGAACGATCATATGACTTGGTTCCTTCCAGGTTGACCTATACATCGTACCTCTGATTACCCCGTCGAGTAATCGAACCCGGTCAACAGTCAAACTGATGACCACCAGGCCTGGGTTTGGTACAGTGTAAGTCACACCAAGGAACGCACCTCCCATCAGGGGTGTGGATGGCCTGCAGGAGTGACACGCTAATGCAACGCCAGCCGGGTAACCCAGTACACCGTGGTTTTGGATCACTGCATATGGACCCTCACACATTGGTGCGCCAAAGCACCACGCAACTGGTTAGTCCATCAGTCGTGGTTCCTCAGGGTTTAGGACCGTTTTACCCTAAGCAGAAACACGGCTTAGTGTACCAGTGTCTGCTCACTGATCTGTACACCGTGTTAGTTCCGTTCAGCCACAGACACTGTGCCTGGTGATGACCATGGTGAAGACATCCCATGAACTGTCATCGCCAACAGCTTAACATGATGAGGCGACCAACCTGATCATAGCTGCGAACTTATTTAGGTTATACGGGACCAATCCACTCAGTCTTCAACTCAGTGGACTACCATATAACCATGGCTCTCTGTTCTCAAAAGAACACGTAACTATGTTACGCACCTATATGCATCTCATATATTAATAACTATCAATCTTTATTAGACCAAAACATAAAGTTTTACAAGCTTAGAACACATCAATCCTAACACCTCGCCCATCTAGAGCCTTAAAATCCACAAGCACAATAATAATCAATGCAAAAATTAAATCCGGGGTCTGACCCCCGGAAGCATACAATCACAGATTACTATTCAGCACGGTACCTACAAAAAGACGATACATAGCACAATCCATATGCATGATCTACGTCGAACCCCGACGAAAACATATGTCATCATATTTTCACATAATGTTTTCACGAATTCATGCATTAAACATACACCAAAGCGTGCTCTGATACCAATTGTTGGAATTGGATCCGCTTATCAGAGTCGCAGCGGAAGCAAAAGATAGATCCGAAGATCATACGGTGTATGTTTCATTATAATTAATTCTACAAAACAATCTACATGCAAATCTATGATCTTAGCATATGTGCGGACACCCTAGAGGCATACTACGATCTACGGAAGACATGCATGCATCTAGTTAGATGTTTAGAATCATCATACCTTATGGATTTATTATCCGGAGATGACGGAACGATGAAGAACCGCACTTGAATCGCAAGGGAAACTGTTGGATAACACCTTGTCCATTGCGAATTAAAGAATCCTCAAAATCCCGTCTCTGAGTGCAAGGATTACGAGCCGACGGAGGAATCTGTTGCGAAAACGATGGCTAGCTGCGAGATCTCCTCCTTTTCTTTCTCTCTTCTTCCTTCTCATTCCTTTCTCTTTTTTCTCCCTTCTTCTTCCTCTTTCTTTCTTGGCCGAAACCACAAAGGAGGAGGATAAAAGGGGGGTTCGGATTTTTGGAGGAGATGAGGCACTAAGGCCGGCCCTCCCTCTCCCTATTCTACTTATAGGGCCGGTCCCCTAGTGCTTCAAGGAAGCTAGGGCCAGCCCCTAGTAGGTTAGGATAAAGGGGGATTGGTTTTAGGGATTTCCAATATCTATCGTGAAGCCTGGACGAAAACACCCTTCACGAAAAGTGAAAAACTGAAAGAGAGACTGAGTAAGGTGCGCTACTCGGAATCGAGTTCCGTCAGCGCCTATGAGCTCCTAGAATTATTCCGCTCATTCTAAGATCCATATTCAATATGTTTTGAGCCATATTTCAGTATTTACCAAAATACCCCTACGGCCTGTAACACATGTGAATTAGGTTCTTAGGCTCCCGGCTTGCGCTCCATCACGCTACTTCACATCCAACGTATCCAACTAGGTCGGGGAACAATTCCTATACGCAACGACAGGGTGGAACCTTTAGGATTCGGGATCTCTAGCTCCAACCGGATCCCTGATTAACTGTTCCGGTGACACACCGAAAGTTCCGTTAATCAGCCCTAATCCGATTAACCCGCGTAGCCACCCAGAGTGCGACGCGAGTTGAACTCTAGTGATCCTAAACTTATGTTACTCCCTCGTAACCCTGTTCTCTTCTATACCCTGATAATCCTTAGTCCCTCTTATTTCTGGTGCCATGATATGACTCGGGTGGTAGGGAGCACCGTCAGATCCCGATCGATCATCTGACTAGGGTTTGATGACTTGTCATCTATAACACCACACACCTTCCGGTGCTATGCCTAGCATCCAGAACATCATCAGTCATACTGACAACCACCAGGCTTGGGTTAACTGTGTGGACAGATTGACTCATCAAAACGCACCCATCCAACATTGGACGTCGGATAACCTGTAGGGATTACATGTCACTCAAGCGCCAGCCGGGCAACCCAACGTACCGTGGTATTGGACTATGGAAGGTCCGCACACGTTGGCACATCAAAGCACCACACAACTGATTGGCCCAGTGAACATGGTCCCTTAGGGTTAAGGACAGATTATCTATAGTAGTAAGACGATTTATGCACCAGTGTCTGAATCACTGAACTGTGCACCATCTTGGTTCCTGTTCAACACGATCATCGTGCTTGGTCAGGTGAATGGGAATCCCACATTCCCATGGTGGAGACTTCACCACATCCTCTACCTACCAACAGCTTGTTCTCGGTAAAGCGACCGACATCACCTAAAGCTGTGAACTAGTTCTAGGTCTACACAGAACTTGTCCACTGGGTCTCCCAAGCATGGATCCTCCATGCGCCTCAGTGGCCTACTGTGTTCCCTAGGGTCCTTTTATTATATGAGTATTATCATATACTAGAGTAGTGTTCTAATTAAAGCAATAACCAAAGTCATCTTTATTAATGTTAATACAGAAAAACCACGCTAAGGACACACGAGCTACAACAGATGCAGGAGCGAAGATGTATAGATTGATGTCGCATTTAAGTTTTAGGCTTTTATATTTCAAGCGATGTATCAAACATTTATATTATAATGCATGGTTATGAATAAAAGATGCTCAATTAATTTCATATTTGGTGGGATTTATTTTATATCAAGTTTTCTTCTAACACCTAGTGTTATACGGGTTGATTAAATCCGTAAAATACCGGGGCGTTACAACTTAGTATCAGATCCTAGGAAATTAAAAGTTTTACTAGAAACTACATCGGTAGTGTAACCACATAATTTAAAATACTTATATTTATGAATTAAATTTTTTTTTTCTTCTAGCAGAGTCATGAAGTCGAAATTCACTGAAGGTAGCTCATCAGGAGTAAAGGTGAAACCTAAGAAGAAAATCGTGAAGTCAAAGAAGGAGAATAAACCAATTACCCCTACTAAAAATGCGATTATTTTCTATAAACGTTACCGATGTATCTGTGGAAAAGTGGGCGATGAGAACCGTTGCGAACACCCGATATTTTTCAAAATAGTAGTTGGCTATATGTAAAATGAAAAGAAAAGTATTTAAAATAAATAAATGTGTTTTTCCTTAGTATGTATTTGAAGTGTTTTGTTCATTTATATTTTCAGAAAACATGAATTTATACGAAAACTCTACTCTAAATGAAGACCTAACCAAGGTGTTAGGAGCTCTACATCAACTGATAGAAAAGATAAACTCTTCCAAGGATAATTCAAGGATGGGAGTTATCTTAAAGGAATTCAAAGAATTAAAACCCCCTGCTTTTACGGGAGAACCTGATCCTTTGATTGCCGATAAATGGCTAAAACAGGTAGGAAAGATATTGGAGACTCTGAAGGCAACTGATGAACAGAAAGTCACCTTAGCTATGTATATGTTAGAAGGAGAGGTAGATTACTGGTGGGATTCTGTCAAACGAACTCAACCTAGTTTCACTTGGGAAGAGTTTAACAAAGTTTTCTTAGAGAAATATTTCTCCGACGCAACCAGGGATAAAATGATTGCGAAATTCTTAGAACTTTACCAGGGAAAGCTTAGTGTTTCTCAGTACGAAGCTAAGTTCACTGAACTGTCACGTTTTGCTCATTATCTTATAGCCACAGAAGAACTTAAGGCCAAAAGATTTGAACAGGGTTTGAATCCTCATATTCGAACTAGAGTGGCGGTACTTCGTATTCAAAACTATGGAGAACTGATGCAAACTGTTATGGTAGCAAAGCGAGAATGGGAAGAAACTCGGAAGATATTTGAAAAGAACAAGATGAAAAGGAGTATACCATCAATAGAGTCAAACAAAAGGCCAATGATATAAGAGTTTCCAGCAGGGAAGAGTGGTTCTCAAATTTCTTCGGGACCTCAAAATTGTTTCATCTGTGGATCACGGGACCATTTTCAACAGAACTATCCTCGTCTGAATGGTAACGTTTCAACTAGACCTCCATTCAGAAATACTCGACAAGTATCTGTGACTCGCCCTGGTCAACTTCAAACGGTACCTGGAAAAGCTTTTGCAATATCTACTGAAGAAGAATCAAACGACGTCATTGAAGGTATGAACCATCCACTTCTAAAATAGAAATTCCGTAAAAAGTAGATGAGTTATAAACAAAAAGTTATTTTTTCGTAGGCACCATTCCTATTTATGGAAGTTTAGCTCGAGTAATTTTAGATCCGGGTTCGACTCATTCGTTCATATCAATTCACCTGGCTAGAGACTTACAGTTGAAGACAGGACAGTTAGGGTATATACTTGCCATCACCACTGCACTTAGTGATACGGTCAAAACAAACAGAGTCTGCAGAGACTGTATACTAAGAATTGATGATGTGGAGTTAGTGGAAAATTTAATTCTACTGAAATTGAAAAAATTTGATATTCTATTAGGAATGGACTGGTTATCCAAATATAGGGCAGTGATGAATTGTTACCGTAAGAAGGTTACCTTACAAACACCTGAAAGAAAGGAAATAATATTCTGGGGAAGAAAGTTCAAAAAGACAAAAGCAAAAGTCTGTTACTTGGTTCAACTATTAGAAGAAGAAGTGAAAATTCCGGTACCCAATTCCACTTTGGTGGTATCAGAATTTTCACAAGTATTTCCCGAAAACCTTCCAGGCTTACCACCAAAAAAAGAAATAGATTTTACAATAGAACTGATTCCCGGAGTCGCTCCTATTTCAATCGCTCCTTATAAAATGGCACCTGTAGAACTAAAAGAGTTGAAGAAACAGCTGGATGAGTTACTAACTCTTAGATTTATAAGACCCAGTACTTCACCATATGGTGCCCTAGTATTATTTGTACAGAAGAAGGATGGGACAAAAAGAATATGCATCGATTATAGAAGAATAAATCAGATGACTATAAAGAACAAATATCCACTTCCAAGAATCGAAGACTTATTTGATCAACTTAAAGGAACAATGTATTTTTCAAAAATAGATCTTCGATCAGGATATCATCAGTTAAGGATCAAGGAAGAAGACATACCGAAGACAGCCTTCAGAACTCGATATGGACATTTCAAATTTCTAGTAATGCCTTTCAGTCTCACCAATGCTCCTGCGGCATTTATGGATTTGATGAATCGAATCTTTAAAAAATTCTTGGATCAATTCGTGGTAGTATTCATAGATGATATATTGATCTATTCAAAAACCAAGGAAGAGCATGAAAAACATTTGAGATTGGTACACGAGAGTTGAATCTTCATCAACTGTACGCCAAACTCAGTAAATATGAATTTTGGATTACAAAAGTTAACTTTCTGGGACACATAATCTCTCATGAAGGAGTTACAGTAGATCCAGCAAAAATTAAAGTAGTAGTTAATTGAAAACCACCGAGGAATATTATAGAAATTAGAAGTTTTTTGGGATTAGCGGGATATTACCATAGATTCATTCAGAATTTTTCCAGTATCGCTGCACCTATAACCCGACTCACTAAGAAAGGAGTAAAATTTGAGTGATCAGAACCTTGTAAGAATGCATTCCAAGAACTAAAGAAGAAACTCACCACAGCTCCGGTATTGACAATACCAGAAAGTGGAAAGAAGTACACACTTTATATTGATGCTTCTCATGTGGGGTTAGGCGGTATACTTATGCAAGACGGTCGAGTAGTGGCTTACGCATCAAGACAGTTAAAAACTCACGAGAAGAATTATCCTACATACGATCTAGAACTGGCAGCTGTCATATTCGCACTTAAGATTTGACGTCACTACTTATATGGAGAACAATTTGAATTATACTTTGATCATCAGAGTTTGAAGTACATTAGCACGCAGAAAGATCTAAACCTACGACAAAGAAGATGGGTGGAACTATTGGTCGATTACGACTATAATTTTATTTACCATCTTGGAAAGGCAAATATAGTAGTTGATGCTCTCAGTAGAAAAGGACAACTGGCCAACGTAATAGCTGATAAATGGCAGTGGGCTTGCACGTTAGAAGACTTTGATTTAATCACGCAGAACTGTTCACCACAAGCTTACCTAAGTCACATCAGAGTTCATCCAGAAATGATAAAAGGAGTAATATAAGCATAAACGTCAAATTCCAAACTTCAGGAAATTCGATACAAACTAGAAAAATAAGAAGCTATAGAAAACTGGACTCTCAGTACAGATAATGGACTGAGATTTCGGGACAGATTAGCAGTCACTGATGCTCCTTATCTGCGCGAAGATATTTTAACCGAAGCTCATCAGTCAAAATTTTCTATTCATCAGGGAGAAAACAAAATATATCACGACCTTAAATGAAATATTTGGTGGAGTGGTATGAAGAATGATGTAACCCAGTTTGTGTCAAAATGTCTCACGTGTTAAAAATTGAAGGCTGAGCACAGAAGGCCACCTGGGTTATTACAACCTCTTCCTATAGCAGAATGAAAATGGGAACATATAATCATGGATTTCGTTACCAGTTTTCCTACAACGAGAAAGGGAAATGATTCAATTTGGGTAATTATGGACAGATTGACTAAGTCCGCCCATTTTCTACCCCGGAAAACGACTGCGTCCACTAGAGATAATAGCACCTTATACATGAAAGAAATCATTAGACTCCACGGGATTCCGATAACTATTGTGTCCGATAGGGATCTGTTGGAATTGGATCCATTTATCGGAGTCGCAGCGGAAGCAAAAGAAAGATCCGAAGATCATACGGTGTATGTTTCATTGCAATTAATTCTACAAAACAATCTACATGCAAATCTATGATCTTAGCATATGTGCGGACACCCTAGAGGCATACTACGATCTACGGAAGACATGCATGCATCTAGTTAGGTGTTTAGAATCATCATACCTTATGGATCTATGATCCGAAGATGACGGAACGATGAAGAACCGTACTTGAATGGCAAGGGAAACTGTCGGATAGCACCTTGTCCTTTGCGAATTGAAGAATCCTCGAAATCCCGTCTCTGAGTACAGGGATTACGAGCCGACGGAGGAATCCGTTGCGAAGAGAATGATGAACCATGAGATTTTCTCCTCCTCGTTATCCTTTCTTTCTTCTCCTTCCTTCCTCTTTCTTCTCCCTTCTTCTTCCTCTCTTTTCCTTGGCCGAAACCACAAAAGAGGAGGAGAGGAGGGGGTTCGGATTTTTGGAGAGGGGGAGCACTTAGGGCCGGCCCCTCCCCCTCCCTAATACATATAGGGCCAGTCTCCTAGTGCCCATGGGCAACCTAGGGCCGGCCCTAATAGGATTAGGATGAGGGGGGGGGGCAGTTTTTAGGGATTCCAGGTGTCTATCGTGAAGCCCGGACGAAAACACCCTTCCCGAAAAGTAAAAAACTGAAAGAGAGACAGAGTGAGGTGCGCTACTCGGAATCGAGTTCCGTCAGCGCCTATGAGCTGCTGGAATTATTCCGCTCATTCTAAGATCCATATTCAATATGTTCTGAGCCATATTTCAGTATTTACCAAAAAACTCCTACGGCCCGTAACACAGGTGAATTAGGTTCTTAGGCTCCGGGCTTGCGTTCTATCGCGCTACTTCACATCCAACGTATCCAACTAGGTCGGGGAACAATTCCTATACACAACGACAGGGTGGAACCTTCAGGGTTCAGGATCTCTAGCTCCAACCGGATCCTTGATTAATTGTTCCGGTGACATATCGAAAGTTCCGTTAATCAGCCCTAATCCGATTAACCCGCGTAGCCACCCAGAGTGCGACGCGAGTTAAACTCTAGTGATCCTAAACTTACGTTACTCCCTCGTAACCCTGTTCTCTACTATACTCCGATAATCCTTAGTCCCTCATATTACTGGTGCTATGATGTGACTCGGGCGGTGGGGAGCACCGTCAGATCCCGATCGATCATCTGACTAGGAATTGATGACTTGTCATCTATAACATCACACACCTTCCGGTGCTATGCCTAGCATCCGGAACATCGTCAGTCATACTGACAACCACCAGGCCTGGGTTAACTGTGTGGACAGATTGACTCATCAAAACGCACCCATCCAACACTAGACGTCGGATAATCTATAGGGATTACATGTCACTCAAGTGCCAGTCGGGTAACCCAATGTACTGTGGTATTGGACTATAGAATGTCCGCACACGTTGGCACATCAAAGCACCATGCAACTGGTTGGCCTAGTGAATATGGTCCCTTAGGGTTAAGGACATATTATCTATAGTAGTAAGACAGTTTATGCATCAGTGTCTGAATCACTGAACTGTGCACCGTCTTGGTTCCTGTTCAACATGATCATCGTGCTTGGTCAGGTGAATAGAAATCCCACGTTCCCGTGGTGGAGACATCACCACATCCTCTACCTGCCAACAGCTTGTTCTCGATGAAGCAAGCGACATCACCTAAGTTGTGAACTAGTTCTAGGTCTACACAGAACTGGTCCACTGGGTCTCCCAAGCATAGATCCTCCATGCGCCTCAGTGGCCTACTGTGTTCCTGAGGGTCCTTTTATTATATGAGTATTATCATACACCAGAGTAGTATTCTAATTAAAGCAATAACCAAAGTCATCGTTATTAATGTTAATAAAGAAATTCCACGCTGAGGACACACGAGCTACAACAATCTCCCACTTGGCCTAGCGGGGAACAACAGTCTTAGCTCCCATAGCATCCACGTGCTTCTCAAAAGCCTTGGTCGGTAACGCCTTTGTGAAAGGGTCCGCCATGTTATCTGCAGATGCCACCTGAGTCACTGCAACCTCCCCTTGCTTCTGCAAGTCCTGGATAATGTAGTATTTCCGCTCGATATGCTTGCTCTTCTGGTGATATCTTGGCTCCTTGGATTGTGCTACCGCTCTACTATTGTCACAGTAAAGGATAATAGGATCTTGAGCTCCCGGTACGGATCCTAAGTTCGTGAGGAACTTTTTGAGCCACACCGCCTCCTTAGCTGCTTCGCACGCCGCAACGTACTCAACCTCTATCGTCGAATCCGCGATGCATCCCTGCTTCATGCTCCTCCAACTGATAGCTCCTCCTCCTAATAAAAACACAAACCCTAACGTCGATCTCCTGGATTCCGGATCTAACACAAAGTCAGAATCCATATACCCAATCGGCGTCAGTTCCTGTGAAGAGTAAACTAACTCATAATCTCTCGTCCTACGGAGATACTTGAGTATACTTTTCACAGCAGTCCAGTGCCCTGGACCCGGATTTGACTGATACCTGCCCATCATGCAGGTCCCTGGTGTAGTCAACTGGGATACGATCCCATGCTCACGCATGTACCCAATAAATTCATCCGATAGGTATTCGCCTCCTCGATCCGATCGAAGAGACTTGATACTTTTACCCGTCTACTTTTCTGCTTCAACTCTAAACTCCTTGAACTTATCAAAGGATTCAGACTTCCGCCGTATTAGGTATATGTATCCAAACCTCGAGTGATCATCCGTGAAGGTGATAAAATACTCGAAGCCTCCTATGACACGGACACTTATGGGCCCACATACATCAGTGTGTACCAACTCTAATACCTCCTTAGATCTGCTACCTTTGGCTCGGAAAGATCTTTTAGTCATCTTGCCTTCCAGGCAAAACTCACACGTCGGTAGGCTTTCTGAAAGATCTGGACTTAAGAGTCCTACCTTAACCAACCTGTGAATCCTGTCTGAGGCTATGTGTCCAAGCCTTGGATGCCAAAGGAATATTGGATTATCTGAGGGATTTTTTCTTTTAGATGAATTAACCACACAAGCTTCAGTTATGTTATCCCGCTTATGATTGGAATTAATTATATAGAGACCATTCTGTGTCTTTCCTTTACAAACAAAGGAACCATTTAATTTAATTGACACACCAGAAGTATCAAATAAAACTGAAAAACCTTCATTATTCAATAAGAAAACAAAAATTAAGTTTCGTCTCAAAGATGGTACATAAAGTATGCCTCTAAGTAATAAACTTCTTCCATCAAGGAACTGCAAGACGACATCTCCAACTGCTTCAGCCTCTGCCACGGCCTCAGTTCCCATGCTTAGGATCATCTCCCCATCACCCAGTTTTCTTGTCTTTTTGAACCCCTACAAATTATTGCAAGCATAGTTAGTGGAACCAGAATCCACAATCCATAAAACCGGAGAACAACTGGATGCTACAAGGGATTCCACTATGTGGATTTGAGATATACCTGTCTCAGCTTTCTTGGGAGCCGTGCAGTAGTCGCCCTTCCAGTGCCCCTTCTTGCCGCATCGAAAATATTTTTCTTTGGGCTTCGCCGGACCATTCTGCTTAGGAACCTGCAACTGCACCTGGCCCATCTTCATGGGCTTCTTAGACTTTCTTTTCTGAAACTTATCCTTGGATTTCAGAGAAGAATTCCACTCTACGTTCAGGGATTGAGCTCCTGCCTTCATCCCGTCCTCTGCCGCCTGGAGCGTCGCTAGGAGCTCTGCGTTAGACATCTCCAACCGGTTAAGGTTGAAGTTGGTAACGAAGCCCTCAAACGTTCCTGAAAGAGACGTGAGGAAAATATCGGTCTGGATCTCCGTATCCAAGATGACATCGAAGGAACCAAGCTTGTTCATATAGCCAAATAATTTCAACATATGATCCCGAACTAAAGTCCCCTCTGCCATCTTCGTGGATACCAATTTCTTGATGGTCAGGTAACGAGTTACCCGACTACGACCCTCGAACATTTTCTTTAGGTAGAGCATCATGTCTGAAGCAAAGGCCATGTCTTCGACTTGCTTCTAAAGGACGGTCTGCAAGGATGCCACTATATAGCACTTGCACATCTCATCAGCATCTAGCCAGTCTTTCCATTCCTTCAACTGGGCCTCAGTTGCACTTGGTCCCGGCATGACCGGTTGAGGGGTACTTAGGGCAATTGTGTGTTTGCCAACCCTTAGGACGAGCATCAGGTTACGCTTCCAGTCCTTGTAGTTTGGTCCCGTAAGTTTGTTATCATTAAGTATGGAGGCTAGGGGGTCGAGCTTGGTCATGATTTCTGTAAACAATGGTTCAAAGCAAAATTAGGGTTTACTACAATCTATTTCATAGAATTTAGAAATAGATAATGTTTACTCCAGCCGCTATGTCTTCACTACCTCAAGTGCAGACATCTAGGAATCTAAATTCCCTAGGCTCGAGCACTGAGACTATCGGTCCTGAATTGGAGACAACATCTCAGTGAGAGCATGCAACCACTTCTGCCAACGGGGTTTTTATGACCCAGTCTTCATCAGAATTACCCATGGTAAACTGAAAGACCTCCCAGTCTCCTTTTGGCCAGCTTTATGTGACCCGTGTGCGCAGCAACGACGGCTTCACACAAGCTTTCAGATGCTTCCCACAAATCTAGGTGGTGTCGGCAGGGGAGTTCATAGGCTCCCGCGGTGCAGAAAAAAATCGTCACCCACTGCCACCGGCATCCTCCATGTCCCGAAGGAAACAACTAGGCGAACCAGCATGGAAGGAAACACAACTCTCACCCGGTGGGAATATCGAACTGCGTACCTCCCACTCAGACCCTTAGCCGGTTGATTATGGAGGCCAGGGGCTTCCCTTTGGAGGGAACCTATTACACATCCCTTCTTTATGAGGTTTTATGCATATCTAGAAAGGTCACGATCTTCTAGACTTAGACCCTGGTCTACCGTGCTCCCACTAGGATTACAAACCCTCCCGCAAAGCATTAGTATCCTCGGAAAATATCATATTTCCTACCTTGAATACTCAGCTTTCGTCGTTCTTGCAAGGATCACATTACATAGATTCCAAGGATCCCAATACTTCACTAGTTTGCCCATAATCCTAAGATCTGGAGCCTAGCCTAAGGTCAACGTGGAAATGACTCCCACTACGATGATGCCTCGTTCACAACTTGATACCTAATGTCATAGTAGACCTCATCTCATTGCAGGTTTCGATACTGGCCAAATAGGGACATCCGACAACCTCCGCCGGACCTCAACCTAATGGTGGCATAACCAAATCGTGATGAGTTCATACTACCATCAAACGTCATCTAGAAACGGGTATCACACAGTGAAATCCAAACCTAACTTGGTCGCTAGGACCACATGGGGAAATGGCATCCCACTAGGGTTATCATACCTCTTATGGAGACATTAGTTAATTATCTCTAAATAAATCTAACACTGCATCTATCTCGGTGGACAGTACTTGGCTACCTGAACTACCACGAGGGCGGTTACCACCTTTCCTTTAAGCTAGCCACCGGATTCGCACGTGTTAGAACTATATAGAGACACCGATGAATCCATAAGCTTAGTACTAACCCTAAGCCTGATCTAGAGACAAACTCACAAGCAAGATAATAAAATTATCATCAGGGTTCTCTAAACAATAAGTAAAGAGAATCAACAGAAAAACATCCAAACTGAATCAAGTCCAGGGTTCGACCCCTGAACCTGAATAGCACAGCCAAGATATTCTGCTCTTCCGTTCTGCACGATCTTTGACGACAATCCCCATCATCGCCAACGTGCACGCTTTCGCCAGGTCTTTGCACACTGTGGGGGAGGATTTCGGCCGTCGTACGTGGCCCTCCTCCAACAGTCGATTGAAGGTTTTACCCTTCGGGATGTGGCGCGCTTTGAAGCACTGAGTGGTGACTTACTGGGTAGTCACAAAAGCACTGTAGAGTAGAAAGGTAGAGGAAGAGTTGACACAGGATATGGTGACAAAGTTCAGCCGAAGCCTACATCTCCGTGCGATAAGATGCAACCTTTGAATCCACTATCTTTGAGTAAACAGTAGAGCTACTCTCGACAGGCCGATGAGTGCTTCTTACAAGTAATCAGATAGTGGAGAGGGGATCTGAAAACCAGAAATCCCGGGGAGCTCTGGAAAACAGAAAGTGGGATTATGGTATGGATTTTTCGATCTGGAATCATTTACAGGGTTTGCTATTTATAAGGGCTTAGTTTATCTGGGGTATATTCCAGAAATATTCCCAGGAATATCCAAGGTTTGGTAAATACCGGGGGGATTTACCAGACCCCAGATAGTGCAAGTGGGCCCCAGGTAGGGCTGCGGTTCCACCGTCTTACCCATGGGCCCCAGGCAGGGTTGCGGGTCCTACCATTGGACTCGTGGGCCCCAGGCAGGGCTGTGGGTCCCACCATTGGGCATTAGCCAGATTTTGCACCCACAGTTACCCCCTCCCAGCTAGATAGGTGTTAACCTAGCTGGTTGGGATTTTCTAGTGCAAAGCTGGTCGCTCGTCTGCCGACCCTCTGTCTTGAGTTGGTCGTCGTTTGTCTGCCGACCAGCTACGTGAGGCCGACCATTGGGCCTGCCGACCCCCTGCCAGGGGTTGGTCGGGTGTACGTCTGCCGACCCGTATGGGGCCGATCATCGTCTGTCTTCCAACCCGTTGCGTGGGGCCGACCATACTCTGTCTGCCGACTCGTTGCGTGGGGCTTACTGTTGTGCGTCTGCCGACCCGTTGCGCGGGACCGACCATAGTCTGTCTGCCAACCCGTTGTGCAGGGCCGACCGTCATCTGCCAGCCGACCCCCTGCACGGGGCTGACAGTCATCTGTCTGCCGACCCGTTGTGCGGGGCCGACCGCTGTGCGTCTGCCGACCCATTGCGTGGGGCCGACCATAGTCTGTCTGCCGACCCGTTATGCGGGGCCGACCGTCGTCTGCCAGCCGACCCCCTGTGCGGGGCCGACCGTCGTCTGTCTGCCGACCCGTTTCGTGGGGCTAACCGTCACGCCCATCGACCCCCTGCCAGGGGCCGGTCGGGTGTGCGTATGCCGACTGTATGTATACCCCCGCCCAACCAGCTAGGTGGTAACCTAATTGGTTGGGACGCCGTGGTGCGAACGGGTCGGCACCTAACCGACTGGGATCGGAGGTTGGATGCCGGCAGGGGCGGAGTTATACTGAGGGGACCCCATGGGGCCGGGGTAGGCGAAAATGGCCCAAGGGGGGTCAGATGCAAACAAAGGGGGATGAGGGTCGGTAGCAAAATGAAAAAGGTTGGGGGGGTGAGTGCAAATATAGGAAAAAAAAGGGTTGAAAATACAAGCCGGAGCTATGTATGACGAGACCTAGTGGTTGCATCCGGGATCGGAATCCATCGAATTCAGAGTCAGTACGATCCTCGTGTGACCCTCTACAAGGGCATCTAGAGCTGAGGGGAGAATGAAGCCGATGAGCCCATCATTGCGCGATGGAAAAATAGGATAAAACACGAGTTAAAAACTCGAAAGGCGGAGAAAAAAAATGTTAGGATTGATGTGTTCTAAGCTTGTAAAACTTTATGTTTTGGTCTAATAAAGATTGATAGTTATTAATATATGAGATGCATATAGGTGCGTAACATAGTTACGTGTTCTTTTGAGAACAGAGAGCCATGGTTATATGGTAGTCCACTGAGTTGAAGACTGAGTGGATTGGTCCCGTATAACCTAAATAAGTTCGCAGCTATGATCAGGTTGGTCGCCTCATCATGTTAAGCTGTTGGCGATGACAGTTCATGGGATGTCTTCACCATGGTCATCACCAGGCACAGTGTCTGTGGCTGAACGGAACTAACACGGTGTACAGATCAGTGAGCAGACACTGGTACACTAAGCCGTGTTTCTGCTTAGGGTAAAACGGTCCTAAACCCTGAGGAACCACGACTGATGGACTAACCAGTTGCGTGGTGCTTTGGCGCACCAATGTGTGAGGGTCCATATGCAGTGATCCAAAACCACGGTGTACTGGGTTACCCGGCTGGCGTTGCATTAGCGTGTCACTCCTGCAGGCCATCCACACCCCTGATGGGAGGTGCGTTCCTTGGTGTGACTTACACTGTACCAAACCCAGGCCTGGTGGTCATCAGTTTAACTGTTGACCGGGTTCGATTACTCGACGGGGTAATCAGAGGTACGATGTATAGGTCAACCTGGAAGGAACCAAGTCATATGATCGTTCGAGTCTGACGGTAGTCTTCACCGCTCGAAGTGAATCATGGCATCAAGTGGAGGGACAGCGGGTTTACCACTACTAAGCGGAGAGCAGGGGTATGATGGAGAACATAGTAAGTCTGGGTGAATTGGAGTGCAGCCTGCGTCGCACTCTGGGTGGCTACGCAGGTTAACTCGAGCTCAGAGGGTCGATGGTACACTCGGGTAGTGTGTCGATCGAGCTTGAGTTGGAAGCCATGAACCCCGGTCCCTGATGGTTCCACCTTATCAACATTATGTACGGTTCTTGAACCGTCTCCTCGGAACACCATAAGCAGGAGGAAGAAAGAAGTATACGCTCCGTGTGTGCTTGGCACTAGAGCACGGTAGATGCGTAACTACATACGAGTACTAAGGGTTGAGCCCGGGATTCGTACAGAGTCGTATGTAGTAATCCCTAGCCATAAGTGAACTTCGCTGCATAGGTGCGATGCACTGGGGTATGTTGCGAGTTGACTAGTTGACTATGCTAGAGGCACCCTCCGGTGGCCTCAGTTAATAGTAAGTAACTAGTAGATATCACTTAAGTAATGGCCGTTAGGTATCGCACGCTAGAAATGGTCAAAATGAGGCGTCGGGGCGTTTTGGTAAAAACCTCACTCTGCCGGACCTCACTGTTGGCCGAACCTAGTGGTGGGACACCTCACTAGGGCCGGCCCTATGATGTAGGGATAAGAATCCCTCATCTATAGGGCCGGCCATATAGATAGGGATGGGGCGATAAATCGGTTAAAATCGAGCCCTAAAAAGTGGGAAAACGGATAAATACGCGGAGAGATAAAAGGGAGATAATGGAGAGATAATGAGAGGGGGTTAATATCCCCTTGGATCCTTATCCAAGGGGTGTTGGCCGGCCCTATAAAGCCCTATGGGGCGCCGGCCCCATGTGCAATAGAAACCGAACCCCCCTCTCTCTCATCTCTCGAGTTCTCTCCCGTTTCATCTCCCGTTTCCCGCTTGCTACTTCGTCTTCCTCGCGTGGAGTTCTGAAGAAGGAGAAGGGTCGTTCTTCGGAGGCACTCAGAGATCCGAGAGCGACGTTCCGTGCATCGTGTGAGATCGGGTGAACAAGAAGGCAACATCTCCATTCGTACCGTCGGCATCTTCGCGAACGATCTTCCGTCTCCATCGACAAAGAAGACAATCCTCCGCGGTTAAAAGATCCGTACGAAAGGTATGTGTAATCTAACATATAGATCTAGCGAGCATTATGATTTGCATCCATGCTAGTTAATCATTACGCTAGATTGCCGTTAGGGGTTTTCGATTCTCGTGCATACACATACACACATATGTAGATTAGTTTCTGTGAAAAATTTAAATCGTGTAACGTGCACCATGAACGGTCTTTCGACCGCCAAATCGTTTCCGCTGCGAGCCTCTGACCCGGATTAACTTCCAACAATTGGTATCAGAGCCGCATTAGTGGTGTGCGTTTCATGTTTTTTCATGAAACTAACATGTGTGCGCATGATGAATGCGTGAGATCATCGGGGTTCATACGCTTAGATCATGCATATATATAGATTGTGCTTGTTCTATTAATCATTCTTGCAGGGCGCCGCTATAAAAAATCTAGATCTATGCTTTGTGCTTGCTACCGGGGGTCGGACCCCGAGTTAGCAATTGTCTGGATTTGCTTTCTGTGTGTGGATATGTAATTGAGCCATAGATTGGGCGAGCGATGGGGTTTGTCCATCCTCGGTTTCCCATGGCCTTTTTTCAAGGTGTGTTTTTTTTTTCTTTCTAGGAAATTGTGTACGACCGAGCACTTGCTCGTAGCGTACTAGACTTTTTCAGTTACAGATCGAGAAGAAAGACGTGCCAAAGAAATCCACCATCGGGAGCGGAAGCGGAACCCTGGAGGATGAAGACGATCCGGCAAAGTGTTCGCAAGCGCGACGGAGGAGCCGGACCAAGGAACCTTGCGAAGAAAGCTAGAGGCCTGCGCTGTGCTAATTAGGTTCAGGGGTCAGACTCTGAACTTAATTCAGTTTTTATGGTTGCTTTCTTTAATTAGTTCTTTATGCTTCATATCGAACCCCGATGAGATAATATGATTATCAGTTTTCAGAGGGATGCCTTTCCCCTCCGGTCCAAGCGACTGTTTGAGGTTAGGATCCCGCTAGATGACGCCTATTATTTAGTTGACTTTTGATGTTAGTGGGATCCCATCACATATGGTTATGCCACCATTAGGAGAGCACCCGACTAGTCGGGTGTGCCTATTTGGCCAGCATCGAAATCAAAGATGAGATGGAGATCCATTGAACATCAATTGTCAAATCTATAAGCGAGGCGCCATGACTAGTGGGAGTCCTTTCCAGTGAGTCTGACTCTAGGATTAGCTCTAGAGCATTAGCGTGATAACCAATTTTGCAAAGCATCGATACTCTTGGAATATGTAATGTGACCCTTGAATGGAGAAATCCACTTGAGGCAGGGACTATGATATTCCGAGAGTGATTAATGCTAGGCGAAAGGTTTGAACGCTAGTGGGAGCATGGTGTGACCAGGGTCTAGTATTTAGGAGGTCGCTACCTTTGCATTTGCATAAATTCATACTCGCAAAATAACCCTCAGAATTATAAGGGATGCAAGAGAGGACTTTTAAAAGATCCTCTGGCCTCCACAGCCAGTCATTTTGTGTTTGGGTGGGGATGCATAACTTCACACCCCCTAGGGTGGGAGCTGTGTGTTTCCATGCCAAATTACTTAATGACCTCCCTGTGGATATGGCGATTACGGGGCCAGGAGAGAAGGGCTTTTCATCCCACCCTAGTGGGGGCCGCATGAACTTCCGTGTCGTAATTGCTTAGGCTCGTGGGTAAGCATCCTAAGTACACGTGAGGTATTCGTTGCGAAGACAACGGTGATCACGTGGTACTGGCCGAAAGATAACCATGGTCCATCACAGCCCTTAGTTGGCAGATTTGGATAGGGTCAAGGAAAAGGCCCATGTGAGCGGATTGACGCTGTATGATGCCCCCTAGGGCAGGTACAGTCGATTCCGAGATCTTACATACATGGTTAATTGATCCATGGTAATGACTTCGCTTGAGGGTAGCGTCGACATATGGATATAATTAGTTTGTTTTAAAAATCCATAAAATAAGTTTTTAGCATACTCATTATTCAATCTTTATTTTCAGATGACTAAGTTAGACCCCCTGTCCGCTATCCTAAATGACCACAAACTTACCGGTCCCAACTATGAGGACTGGAAGCGCAACCTGTACCTGGTCCTAAGGATTGGTAAACATATGTCAGCCCTTAATGACCCTGAGCCAGATTTGCCAGGACCCAATGCCACAGAGGCACAGTTAAAGGCATTCACTGACTGGAAGGAATCCAATGAGATATGTAAATGCTATATAATAGCATCCTTGCAAACAACTCTGCAGAAGCAAGTCGAGGAGATGCCCGACGCTTCTGACATGATGTTGTATTTGAAGGAGATGTTTGAAGGTCACAATCGCGTTACGCGATACCTTACCATCAAGAAACTCGTCGGCACTAAGATGTCCAATGGGACGCTGGTTCGGGAACACATGATGAAAATGTTTGGGTTCCAGAACGAACTAGCTACCATGGACATTGTGCTAGAAGGCGAGGTGATGACAGACATCTTCCTCTCGTCACTGTCTGGAGCCTTTGAAGGCTTTGTCACCAACTTTAATTTGAACAAGTTGGCTATGACAAATGCAGAGCTTCTGGGAGCTCTCCAGGCAGCTGAGGATGGCTTCAAGCAGAAGGGCGAAGCACTTCACGTGCAACGCAGATCCTTCAAGAAGCCTGGTAAACCTCAGGGCAAGAAACATAAAAGGAAACCTAAGTCATTGCCTGTGCAGGACTCTGATGGAGCCTCTGGGTCTGGAGAATCAAAGAAACCGGGCACGAAGTGCTTCCGGTGTGGCCAGAAGGGTCATTGGAAGAAGGACTGCAAGAAGCCTCAGAATGCTGGTGAAGGGGTTTCGGGAAAGCAGAAGATTGCTTGATGGAGAAGTGACCCTGAGCATGGGAACTGAGGCCGTGGCTGCTGCTGAAGCTATTGGAGATGTTAATCTTAGTTTTTCGAATAATAAGACTTTGACACTTAGAGATGTCTTTTATGTACCGTCCTTGCGACGTAACTTAATTTCTGTTTCTTCTTTAGTTAATAAAGGTTATTCAGTTTATTTTGATGCTTCTGGTGTGTCGTTTAAACTGAATGGAACTTTTATAATAAGAGGAATGGTTCAGAATCATCTCTATGTTGTAAGTCCTAAATTTGAAAAAGATAACATAATAACTTCAGCATTTAATGTTAATTCATCTAAGCGTAAGAATCCTTCGGAAAATTTAACCCACCTGTGGCACTTACGACTTGGGCATATTGCCTTAGATAGGATCCATAGAATGGTGAAGGCCGGGCTTCTGGAAACAGATCCTACGGAGATCCTTCCTACCTGTGAATCCTGCCTGGAAGGCAAGATGACCAAGAGGTCTTTTAAAGGCAAAGGAGTAAGAGCTACCGAGGTGTTAGAGTTAATCCATTCGGATGTATGTGGACCCATGAACGTCAAGGCGATAGGAGGCCATGAGTATTTCATCACATTCATTGATGATTACTCAAGATATGGTTTCATTTACCTGATGCATCGGAAGTCGGAATCCTTTGACATGTTCAAAGAGTTCAGGGCTGAAGTAGAAAAGCAGACAGGTAAATATATAAAAACCCTTCGATCTGATCGAGGAGGTGAATACCTATCTGACGAGTTCCTAGGGTATATGGTGGAGCATGTGATAAAAACCCAGTTAACTGCTCCAGGTACCCCACAACAGAATAGAGTTTCCGAGAGAAGGAATCGAACCTTGTTGGACATGGTTCGTAGCATGATGAGTTACGCCAGTTTACCAATGACCTTTTGGGGATATGCCCTACAAACAGCAGTTTATATTCTGAATCACGTTCCGTCTAAGTCAGTGCCTCTGACCCCTAGAGAACTGTGGTCAAAGCGAAAGCCATTGATACAGCATTTCAGAATATGGGGATGCCCTGCACATGTGCGAAGGGATAAGAGGGAAAAGATGGAAACTAAAACCAGAGTATGCTTATTTGTAGGGTATTCCAAGGAGACCAAAGGTGGTCTATTTTATGATCCTGAGGAAAAGAAAGTGATCGTTTCTACGAACGCCTATTTCCTAGAACAGGATTATATTGTGGACCACAAACCTACTAGTAAGGTAGTTCTGGATGAACTGCTGGGTACTAGTTCAGATAGCGCATCCAAAAGCATAGTGGGAACTGACATTACAGATAATAATATACCAGATACTGTAGAACCTGTTAATCCTGTAACACCACCACCACCTCGTCGCAGTGGGAGAAACATCAGAGCTCCTGACAGATACTATGGAGAAACCTTATTGGTTGATCCAGAGTGTCAGGAGGATGACCCACTGAGCTACGATGAGGCAGTGGGAGCTTCTGACAGCTCTGACTGGCAAAAGGCTATGGAGGTAGAAATTGAATCAATGTCCCATAACGCAGTCTGGACTCTTGGTACACCATCATCCAATATTAAACCTATTGGGTATAAGTGGGTGTATAAGAAGAAGAGAGGATCCGATGGTACAATAGAGACTTATAAAGCTAGATTAGTTGCCAAGGGTTACACCCAGAGAGAAGGGATCGACTTTGACGAAACCTTCTCGCCGGTAGCTATGATAAAGTCTATTCGGATCCTCCTATCCATTGCAGCCCATTATGACTGGGAGATCTGGCAAATGGATGTCAAGACAGCATTCCTTAATGGAAATTTGGAAGAAGACATTTATATGATTCAGCCACCAGGCTTTGAGTCAGGGGTCAGGAACATCTAGTTTGCAAGTTGCAGAAGTCCATTTATGGACTAAAGCAAGCATCTAGAAGTTGGAACATCCGTTTTGATCAGGCAATCCAGTCATATGGATTTACTCAAAACGAGGATGAACCATGTGTATACAAGAGGACTGATAAGACCACAGTAGTATATTTGATACTTTACGTAGACGATATTCTGCTCATTGGAAATGATGTAGGAACATTGTCAACGGTAAAGGTCTGGTTGTCAACACAGTTCGATATGAAAGACCTAGGTGAAGCGAGTTATGTTTTGGGGATCAAGGTAACACGTGATCGCCAGAACAGGATTCTCTCGCTGTCACAGGCTGCGTATATAGATAAGGTTATGGCTAGATTTGACATGCAAAACTCCAAGAAGGGTTTTGTGCCATTTAGACATGGCATAAAACTGTCTAAGGATCAATGTCCTAAGACACCTGAGGAGAGAGCAGAAATGCAGAAGATACCTTATGCCTCGGCATTGGGTAGTCTAATGTATGCTATGCATTGTACAAGGCCAGATATCTGTTTCGCAGTAGGCATGATGGGTCGGTTTCAGTCGAATCCGGGTCCAGATCACTGGACAGCTGTGAAGTGTATACTCAAGTACCTTCGTAGAACAAGGGACTATGAGTTGGTTTACACTGGACAAGAACTGACGCCGATTGGATATACAGATTCTGACTTTATGTCAGATTTGGAATCCAGGAAGTCGACATCAGGTTTTGTGTTTATGCTAGGAGGAGGAGCGGTTAGTTGGCAGAGTGTGAAGCAGAAATGCATCGCAGACTCTACCACAGAGGCTGAGTACGTTGCAGCGTGCGAGGCAGCCAAAGAGGCGGTATGGCTCAAGAAATTCCTTACGGATTTGGGGTGCGTACCAGAGGCCCAGTTACCTATTGTGCTTTACTGCGACAATAGTGGGGCGGTAGCACAAGCAAAGGAGCCAAGACATCACCAAAAGGGGAAGCACATCGAGCGCAAGTTCCACTAGATTCGGCAGTTTCAAAAGCAAGGGCGAGTAGCGGTGACACAGATTGCATCTACAGATAATGTTGCTGATCCTTTCACAAAGGCAATACCTACCAAGGCATTCGAGCGACATGTGGACGCGATGGGAGTCAAAACCGTTTTGCTTCGCTAGACCAAGTGGGAGATTGTTAGGATTGATGTGTTCTAAGCTTGTAAAACTTTATGTTTTGGTCTAATAAAGATTGATAGTTATTAATATATGAGATGCATATAGGTGCGTAACATAGTTACGTGTTCTTTTGAGAACAGAGAGCCATGGTTATATGGTAGTCCACTGAGTTGAAGACTGAGTGGATTGGTCCCGTATAACCTAAATAAGTTCGCAGCTATGATCAGGTTGGTCGTCTCATCATGTTAAGCTGTTGGCGATGACAGTTCATGGGATGTCTTCACCATGGTCATCACCAGGCACAGTGTCTGTGGCTGAACGGAACTAACACGGTGTACAGATCAGTGAGCAGACACTGGTACACTAAGCCGTGTTTCTGCTTAGGGTAAAACGGTCCTAAACCCTGAGGAACCACGACTGATGGACTAACCAGTTGCGTGGTGCTTTGGCGCACCAATGTGTGAGGGTCCATATGCAGTGATCCAAAACCACGGTGTACTGGGTTACCCGGCTGGCGTTGCATTAGCGTGTCACTCCTGCAGGCCATCCACACCCCTGATGGGAGGTGCGTCCCTTGGTGTGACTTACACTGTACCAAACCCAGGCCTGGTGGTCATCAGTTTGACTGTTGACCGGGTTCGATTACTCGACGGGGTAATCAGAGGTACGATGTATAGGTCAACCTGGAAGGAACCAAGTCATATGATCGTTCGAGTCTGACGGTAGTCTTCACCGCTCGAAGTGAATCATGGCATCAAGTGGAGGGACAGCGGGTTTACCACTACTAAGCGGAGAGCAGGGGTATGATGGAGAACATAGTAAGTCTGGGTGAATTGGAGTGCAGCCTGCGTCGCACTCTGGGTGGCTACGCAGGTTAACTCGAGCTCAGAGGGTCGATGGTACACTCGGGTAGTGTGTCGATCGAGCTTGAGTTGGAAGCCATGAACCCCGGTCCCTGATGGTTCCACCTTATCAACATTATGTACGGTTCTTAAACCGTCTCCTCGGAACACCATAAGCAGGAGGAAGAAAGAAGTATACGCTCCGTGTGTGCTTGGCACTAGAGCACGGTAGATGCGTAACTACATACGAGTACTAAGGGTTGAGCCCGGGATTCGTACAGAGTCGTATGTAGTAATCCCTAGCCATAAGTGAACTTCGCTGCATAGGTGCGATGCACCGGGGTATGTTGCGAGTTGACTAGTTGACTATGCTAGAGGCACCCTCCGGTGGCCTCAGTTAATAGTAAGTAACTAGTAGATATCACTTAAGTAATGGCCGTTAGGTATCGCACGCTAGAAATGGTCAAAATGAGGCGTCGGGGCGTTTTGGTAAAAACCTCACTCTGCCGGACCTCACTGTTGGCCGAACCTAGTGGTGGGACACCTCACTAGGGCCGGCCCTATGATGTAGGGATAAGAATCCCTCATCTATAGGGCCGGCCATATAGATAGGGATGGGGCGATAAATCGGTTAAAATCGAGCCCTAAAAAGTGGGAAAACGGATAAATACGCGGAGAGATAAAAGGGAGATAATGGAGAGATAATGAGAGGGGGTTAATATCCCCTTGGATCCTTATCCAAGGGGTGTTGGCCGGCCCTATAAAGCCCTATGGGGCGCCGGCCCCATGTGCAATAGAAACCGAACCCCCCTCTCTCTCATCTCTCGAGTTCTCTCCCGTTTCATCTCCCGTTTCCCGCTTGCTACTTCGTCTTCCTCGCGTGGAGTTCTGAAGAAGGAGAAGGGTCGTTCTGCGGAGGCACTCAGAGATCCGAGAGCGACGTTCCGTGCATCGTGTGAGATCGGGTGAACAAGAAGGCAACATCTCCATTCGTACCGTCGGCATCTTCGCGAACGATCTTCCGTCTCCATCGACAAAGAAGACAATCCTCCGCGGTTAAAAGATCCGTACGAAAGGTATGTGTAATCTAACATATAGATCTAGCGAGCATTATGATTTGCATCCATGCTAGTTAATCATTACGCTAGATTGCCGTTAGGGGTTTTCGATTCTCGTGCATACACATACACACATATGTAGATTAGTTTCTCTGAAAAATTTAAATCGTGTAACGTGCACCATGAACGGTCTTTCGACCGCCAAATCGTTTCCGCTGCGAGCCTCTGACCCGGATTAACTTCCAACAAAAAAAGCATGAAATTGTGACCCGGAGCTATGTACGATGAGAGCTACCGTGTGTATCCGGACCCGAAATTTGTTGATGTCAGAGCCCGGGCGATCCTCACATGGCCATCTACAGTGGCATCTAGAGTTCAGGTGAGAATGAAGCTAATGAGCCCATTATTTTGTGATGTGAAAACATGATAAATCACAAGTTAAAACTTGATAATTGATTCGGTCCGGGGCACCATTCGCTCAGTTAGCCATAGGGGTGAAGGGGAGGGGGGTCCCTTATGGGTGCACGTTCCCCTCGGGGTGGGGAGATTGGGCTGTGGCGCACCCCCCAAGGAGGTAGGGGTTTGGCCTCGGTTTTAGGGGCAAAGGGGCAAAGGAGGTGGGAGTTTGGCTGGTCGGGTAAGATGTAGGTGTTTGGTCGGGTGAGTTGGTCGGGTGGCCTGGTCGGGTGGGCTGGTCGGGTGGAGTGTTGGGGATGGTTTCTCTCATGCTCTCTCTCTCTCTCTCTCTCTCTCTCTCATCCTCTCACTCAGTCTCTCACTCTAAACCTCTCTCTCATGCTCACCCTCTCACTCATCCTCTCTCATGCTCACCCTCTCACTCACCCTCTCACTTATCCTCTCTCATGCTCACTCATCCTCTCTCATGAGCTGGTCAGGTGGAGTGGTGGGAGCTGGTCGGGTTTGAGGGGAGGGTGGTCGGGTTTGAGGTGGAGAGAGGGTGAGATGGGGTGGGGGTTGTTTGGGTGGAGTGGTGGGAGCTTTGGTGCTGGAGTTCTGATGGGATCCGATGCTACAGTGCTGGTATGATTGCACCAGTTGATGGGATCCGGTGCTATAGTGCTGGAGTTCTCTCATCCTCTCACTCACTCTCTCACTCTAAACCTCTTTCTCATGCTCACCCTCTCCTTACCCTCTCTCATGCTCACCCTCTCACTCACCCTCTCACTCATCCTCTCTCATGCTCACTCATCCTCTCTCATGAGCTGGTCGGGTGGAGTAGTGAGAGCTTTGGTGCTGGAGTTCTGATGGGATTGTTGGAAATAAATCCATGGTAGAGGCCCGCAGGGGAAGCAAAGTTAAGGTCCGAAGACCGTGAGCGATGTACGTTACATATCAATATTTTCATCGAAACGATCTACATATGCGTGTATGAATCTAGCATGGCAACTACGCGAACCCCTAACGACGATCTAACGCGAAAGAACAATCTAGCATGCATGCATGTTCTATCTAAGTTAGATCTACTTGTTAGAGATCATACCTGCGTGCGGATTCTTTCACCGCGACAAATTTCTTCTTTGTCGATGGAGACGGGCTCGGATCTGCTCGATATATCTTCGGTGTGACGACCATAACTTTCTCCTCCGAACTCGGATTGGGATGAAATTTGGACTGCAGGTAGCCAACTTTGAGACGCTTTTGCAACAAGTTTTACGTTATTTGGACTTCTGTATCTCCCGGAATCACAAAAAAAACATTAATTTTCTGTGCAGATTCTGGAGAGCAAAAGGTTGCGGGAGATACCTTCTAGTTCACCCGATCTCCCACGATGCACGGCACCTCGTCGATGGATCTCTGAGTGCCTCCATACGATGAGCCTTCTCCTTCTACAAAACACCACGCGAGGAAGATGAGTCGCCATCTAATGGCGCAAGTGAGGGGAGAGACGAGGAAGGAGATGAGAAGAGAGATAAGGAGAGATGAAGGAAAGGGGGGGTCGGTTTTTTATCATCATGGCCGGCCCCATATAGTCCCTTATATAGGGCCGACCTACCCCCTTGGATAAGGATCCAAGGGGATAATAACCTCCCATAATTATCTCTCCATAAATTTCCCTTTATCTCTTTATCTTTTTATCCGTTTTCCCCACTTTTAGGGCTTGTTTTGACCAATTCAAAACCCCTATGTTTATCCCTATGGCCGGCCCTATCATTGGGGATTCTCATCCCCATAATATAGGGGCCGGCCTTGCATGGGTCTCCCACAGCTAGGGTCGGCCACTAGTGAGGCTTGGCAGTGCGTGTTTTACGAAAACGCCCTTATGCCTCAAATTGACCATTTCTAGTGTGCGAGACTTAGCGATTCTTCCTTAGGTGATCTTGACAAGTTACTTTACTATTAACTGAGGTCACCGGAGGATGCCCCTAGTAAAGTCAACCAGTCAACTCGCAACATGTCCCGGTGCCTCGTACCCATGTAGCAAAGTTCACTTATGGCGAGGGAAAACTACACGTGTCTCTGCACTAACCTAGGGTTTCCCCTTAGTGCACACACGTAGCTACGTATCTACCATGCACTAGTGCAAAACAATCACGGAGCATAGGCTTGAACTTCTCGCTTCCTCTTAGTGCGTTCTGTGTTTCGAGGAGATGGTATAAGAACCGTACATAATGTCGATAAGGTGGAACCATCAGGGACCAGAGTTCATGGCTTCCAACTCAGACTCGATCGACACACTACCCGAGTGTACCATCGATCCTCTCAGTCCAAGTTAACCTGCGTAGCCACCTAGAGTGCGACGCAGGCTGCACTCCAATTCCCCCGGACTTACTATGTTCTCCCTCATACCCTTGCTCTCCGCTTAGTATGGTAAACTCGCTGTCCCTCCATCTGGTGCCATGATGCAACTCGAGCAGTGGAGAATACCGTCAGACTCGAGTGCTCATATGACTTGGTTCCTTCTAGTATAACCACATACATCATACCTCCGATTACTCTGACGAGCAACCGGATCCGTCACCAGTCCAACTGATGACCACCTGGCCAGGGTTTAATACGATGTAGGTCAGACCAAGGAACACACCTCCCGTTAGGGGTATGGATAGCCTGCAGGAGTGACATGTTGATGCAACGCCAGCCGGGTAACCCAGTATACCATGGTTTTGGATCACTACATCCGGATCCTCACACATTGGTACGCCAAAGCACCACACGACTGGTTAGTCCACCAGACATGGTTCCTCAGGGTTTAGGACCGTTTTACCCTAAGCAGAAACACGGTTTAGTGCACCGGTGTCTGCTCACCGATCTGTGCACCGTATTGGTTCCGTTCGGCCACAGACACTGTGCCTGGTAATGACTGTGGAGGAGACACCCATGCTCTGTCATCCCAACAGCTTATCCTGATAGGGCGACCAACCCTAATCAGAGCTACGAGCGTATTTAGGTTACATGGGACCAGTCCCTTGAGTCTCCCACTCAAGAGGATTACCATGTAGCCATGGCTCTCTGTTCTGCTATCAGAACACGTACTAAGGTACGTACCAATATGCATTCCTATACTATCAACCATATATAGCTAAACTATAGGTTTTTACGAGCTATAGACCTCACCAATTCTAACAATCTCCCACTAGGTCTAACGAGGAATAATGGTGTTGAGCTCTGTAGCTTCTACATGCTGCCCAAAAGCCTTTGCAGGAATTCCCTAAAGGAATTGGCACCATTGTCTGTAGATTCCACCTCAGTACCGCTACTTGTATTTCCTCCTACTACTGTCAGATCAAGTGGAGTTTGTACTTGATAGGTTTCCCCTCACGGCGGTGCCTAGTCTCCTTGGACTTTGCTTACCGCTCTTCTATTGCAACAACAGATAACTGAGCCTCTGGTACGCATTTTAAGTTCTCTAAGAACTTCCTAAGCATTACCACCTATCATACTACCTCACACGCAACAACGTGCTCAATCACTGTGGTAGAGTCTGTGATGCACTCTTGCTTCACACTATACCACTTACCGCTTCTAATCCCAAGATTAAATAATCCCTGAAATCGATTATCTGGAACACACATCTGACACCTAAGTCAGACTCTGTGTGTCCAATTGATATCAGGACCTGTGAAGTGCAAGCTAACTCACAATCCTCATTAATGAGGATTGCTGAGTATACCCTTCACATCGGTCCAGTGATCTGGACCCGGGTTCGACTGAAACCAACCCATCTTCTTGGTGCGTAATAGATATCTAGCCTCATAAACCGAATCTAGCTAGAATCTTATCTTCATGCGTAGCCTGTGACAGCAAGAGAATCTTGCTCTGGTAATCTCGAGTTACCTTGATTCCCAGAACATAACTCGCCTCATTAGGGTCTTTCACATCGAATTGTGATGACTACAAACCTTTACCGTAAACAATATTCCTACGTTCCTTTCAATCTGTAGAATATCGTTAACGTAAAGTACTAAGTACACCCTTGTAGCTATTTCACTTTTCTTGTACCCACTTGGTTTATCATCATTCTGATCAAATCCGTGTTGGCGGATTTCCTTGATCAAAATAGATATTCCAACTTGGATGCTTGCATCAGTCCATAAATGGACCTTTGCAACTTGCATCACATATCTTCTTGACCTACTGACACAAAGCCTGGGACTACTTATCCATATATCCTTTTCAAATTCCCGTTAGGGAATAACTGTCTTGACATCCATCAACCAGATCTCCCAACTAGAATGGGCTGTGATAGATTAAGAGGATCCGAAATAGACTTAGGCATAGCTACCAGTGAGATGGTTTTGACATAGTCAATCATTTCTCCTTTGGTAACTAATCTAGCTATTTAAGTCTTAACCGGGTGCTCTTCTTATATACCTCATACACCCCGAAGGGTGATAGTGCTATAAGTGTCAAGACTGTTCCAAGGGACATTGATGCAAATTTGCCTCCATGGTCTTTTGTCAGTCAGAGCTATCGAAAGCTCCCACTACTTCTTCGTAGCTCTAGGGATCATCCTCCTGAAACTCTGGATTAACTATTGTAGTTTCTCCATAGTATCTTTCAGGAGCTCTGATGGTCCCACAACGACAAGGTGGTGGTGGTACAAAAGTGAATTGTTTCTACAGTACCTGGTATACTAGTTTTTTGTATCATCTACTCCCACTATGTTTTTTAGATGCGCACTCTCTACCAGTACCCAGTAGTTCACCCAGAACTACCCTACTGATAAACTTATAGTCTATAATATAATCTTGGTCTAGGTAGATGGTGTTCGTAGAAACGATTACCTTCCAAACCTCAAGATCATAAAACAGTCCACCTTATGCCTCCTAAGGGTAACCTACAAACAGATATACCTGGAACTACATCTCCACCTCATCCCTCTTGTCTTTTTGCACAAGTGCAGGACAACCCTATATCTCAAGACTCTATAGTGTTAGCTTTCGCTTAGACCATATATCTCTATAGGTCTGAGGTACTGATCTAGATGAGAGATAGTTTCAGATATAAGCTACTGTTTTAAGGTACAATCCCACCAAAAGGTGGGTAGTACACTTGACAATATTCATCATACTACGGACCATGTCAAACAGAGTCCGATTCCTTCTCTCGAAGACTTTATTCTGACGTGTCATCCTTGGAGCATTTAATTGGGAGATAATCCCATGCTCCCTCAGGATCCTATGGAACTCGTCCGATAGTGACTTATTCCTTCGATTAAATCGAAGAGACTCTTATCGTCTGGACTCTCTTGGAACCATAGACGTCAAAATTAACTAACTCCCATACCTTCGTGGCCCTTTTAGTTATTCTGCCTTCCAGATTACACTCATAGCTTAGAAGGATCTCCGATGAATCTGTGAACAGAAACTCGGCCTTCTAATATCTCTGAATTTATCTAAGGCATAATATCTAAATCAGAGGGGTCACAAATGGGATAGCTTCTTCGAAGGATTTAGATGAATTTCAATTAGACGCTGCAGCTGTCATGAAATCTATTTCCGAATTAGGATTAAATACAAAGAGATTTTTCTGATCTATTCCTCTAACTATGAAGTTATCAATTTAGTTTAATATACACACCTACGGTGCTGTCTAAAACTAAAAACTTCATTTATCGAGGAGGAAACAGAACAAAATCTCTAAAGATCAAAATCCGTGTTTCGAAAAAACTAAGATAATCATATCTAACAGCTTCTGCAGCGGCTTATGGCATCAGTACCTATATTAGGATTACTTCACTATAAAGTAGCCTTTTGCTTTCCTTGAATCTCTGTAGACCCGAAGTCTACATTCTAAGAAGCATAAGAACTGCTACTAGATAGCGACTCAACTCCTAACATCCTGAGGCCATACACTATCTTCAAATATCCCCTATTCTTACCATAGCGGAAACACTTCTGTCCTTGGCGTTACCAGACTTAGGAGTCCACACCAGTTTCTGCACTATAATAGTTTTCGATCTCTTACAAGTTACTCCCTTTGGTCCTTCTAAAGAAGACCTAGGTTAAGCACTAAAGGCTTTGCCTTTAATCTTGATCTCATCCTGTGTCTCTTGGAAATCTCCTTAGAAGTTCTGCGTTTGTCATCTCTAGCTTGTTAAAGCTAAAGTCTCTGACAACGCCTTCGAAGGTTCCAGACAAGGAAGCAAGACAGACGTCTTCCACCACCTCGTCATCTAGTACCATGTCTTTGGAATCTAGTTCGATTTGGAACTCAAAGATATGTTCCCGAATAAGCATACCTACTGACATCTCGGTATCGACAAGTATCTTGGTGGAAAGGCGATAAGTCGACTGACTTCGCCTTCCAGACATCTTATGCAAATAAAACTTTATTAGAGAAGACCCGACATATCACTGATTCGCTTCTAAAGAGTTGTCTGCAAGTCTACTATAACATAGCACTTGCACATCTCCTTAGACTCTTGCTAGTCGTCATATGTCCTAGTTAGTGCCCTAGTGATATCTGGACCCATTAGGTCTAGTACAGGGATATTTAGATTACATGCCAATATACGTTTACTACCCTAAGCATAAGCTAAAGAAGCGCTTCCGCTCTACGTAGTTAGAGACCCGATAGCTGGTTCTATTATAGGATAGCGGATAGGGGAACTATATGGTTGAATGAAAACGAATACATAATAACTTATTTTATGAATTTTTGAAAAATAAGCTAATTATATCCAAATACCAACGCTACCCTCACAGCGAAGACACATCTATGGATTAATTAACCATGTATGTAAGATCTCGGAATAGGCTGCACCTGTCCGAGGGGGCAGTGTGCAGGTCTTCCGCTTACACGGGCCTTTTCCTTGACCCTATCCAAATCTGCCAACTAAGGGCTTTGATGAACCATGGTTATCTTTTGGCCAGTACCACGTGATCACCATTGTCTTCGCAACGAATACCTCACGTGTACTTCGGATGCTTAACTACAAGCCTAGGCAATTACGGAACAGAAGTTCTAACGGCCCCTATGAGGGTGAGTAAAGCCTGAACCCTTGGTGTCGTAATCGCCATATCCTGAGGGAGATCACTAAGTAGCTTGGCATGGCAAAACACAGCTCTCACCCGAGGGGGTTGTTGAGTTATGCCCTCCCACCCGAGCACGAAGTGATTGGCCGTGGAGGCCAGGGGATCTCAAAAAGTCCTCTCTTACATCCCTTATTAAATTTGAGGGTTATTTTATGCAAGTATGAGTGTACACTAAGATCACGACAACCTATACACTAGACCCTGGTCATACCGTGCTCTCACTAGTATTCAAGCCTTTCGTGAGGCATTAATCGATCTCGGAATATCATAGTCCCTGCCTCAAGTGGATTTCTCCACTCAAGGGTCATATTACATATCCCAAGAACATCGATGCTCCGCAAACTTGGCTATCACGCTAATGCCCTGGAGCCTAGCCTAAGGTCAGACTGACAGGAAAGGTCTTCCACTACCATGGTGCCTCGCTTATAAATTTGACAAATGATGTCATAGTAGAATTCCAACTCATTCTAGGTTTCGATGCTGGCCAAATAGGCATACTCGACTAATCGGGTGTTGACCTAATGGTGGCATAACCAAATGTGAGGAATTCTTGCTATCAAGGATCAATTAAATAATAGGCGTCACTAGTGGAATCCTATCCTAATAAGGTCGCTAGGACCCGAGGGGAAAGGGCATCCCTCTAACACAGATAATTAAATTATCGCATTGGGGTTCTCTACAGAAACATAAAGAACTACTGAAAGAAACAAGCACACAACTGAATCAAGTTCAGGGTCCGACCCCTGAACCTGACTGGCACAGCGCAGGCTCTCTGTCTCCTTCGCAAGGTTCCTCGATCCTATGCAAGCCTCTGTATACGATCTTCTGACGCTTTCTGCCCTTTACCGTTATCGTGTACGCTTCGCCGGATCGCCATCGTCCTCCAAGGTTTCGCTCATCCTCCCGGTAGCGGATCTTCACGGCAAGTCCTCCTCTTCAATCTGTAACCGAAAAAGCCCTAGTACACTTCGAGCAAGTGCTCGCTCGTATATAATTTCCTAGAAAGAAAATAGAAAGCAAGCATAGCAAAAAGCCTGGGAATCAAGGGTTGTCAACTTCCACCACTTGCCCGACTATGGCTCTAAAATCTATCCACACACAGAAGAAAATACATCCAAACAAATTCGCTAACACGGGGTCCGACCTCCGGTAGCAAGCATTCACATATCCAGAATAATTTTAGAAGCGGCGCCCTGCAAGAACAATTCATAGAACACACAAAATATACTATGCATGATCTACTCGTAGAACCCCGATGGAAGCACATACTATTCATGCGCGCACATGACGGTTTCATGAAAAAACATGAAACGTACACCACTAGCGTGCTCTGATACCAATTGTTGGAAATAAATCCATGGTAGAGGCCCGCAGCGGAAGCAAAGTTAAGGTCCGAAGAACGTGAGCGGTGTGCGTTACATATCAATATTTTCATCGAAACGATCTACATATGCGTGTATGAATCTAGCATGACAACTACGCGAACCCCTAACGACGATCTAACGCAAAAGACCAATCTAACATGCATGCATATTCTATCTAAGTTAGATCTACTTGTTAGAGATCATACCTGCGTGCGGATTCTTTCACTGCGACAAATTTCTTCTTTGTCGATGGAGATGGGCTCGGATCTGCTCGATATAACTTCGGTGCGATGGCCATAACTTTCTGCTCCAAACTCGGATTGGGCTGAAATTTGGACTGTAAGTAGACAACTTCAAGACGCAACTTTTTCAACAAATTTTAAGTCATTTGGACTTTTGTAGCTCCAGAAATCATAGAAACAACGTTGATTTTTTGTACAGATTCTGGACAGCAAAAGGTTGCGGAAGATGCCTTCTAGTTCACCCGATCTCTCATGATGCACGACACCTCGTCGATGGATCTCTGAGTGCCTCCATACGATGAGCCTTCTCCTTCTATGAAACACCACGCGAGGAAGACGAGTCGCCATCTAATGGCGCAAGCGAGGGAAGAGACGAGGAAAGAGATGAGAAGAGAGATAGGGAGAGATGAAGGAAAGGGGGGGTCGGTTTTTTTTCATCATGGCCGGCTTATATAGGGCCGACCTACCCCCTTGGATAAGGATCCATGGGGATAATAACCTCCCATAATTATCTCTCCATAAATCTCTCTTTATCTCTTTATCCGTTTTCCCCACTTTTAGGGTTTGTTTTGACTAATTCAAAACCCCTATGTTTATCCCTATGGCCAGCCCTATCATTGGGGATTCTCATCCCCATAATATAGGGGCCGGCCTTGCATGGGTCTCCCACAGCTAGGGTCGGCCACTAGTGAAGCTTGGTAGTGCGTGTTTTACCAAAACGCCCTTATGCCTCAAATTGACAATTTCTAGTGTGCGAGACTTAGCGATTCTTCCTTAAGTGATCTTGACAAGTTACTTTACTATTAACTGAGGTCACCAGAGGATGCCCCTAATAAAGTCAACCTGTCAACTCACAACATGTCCCAGTGCCTCGCACCCATGTAGCAAAGTTCACTTATGGCGAGGGATAACTACACGCGTCTCTGCACTAACCTAGGGTTTCCCCTTAGTGCACATACGTAGCTACGCATCTACCGTGCACTAGTGCAAAACACTCACGGAGCGTAGGCTTGAATTTCTCGCTTCCTCTTAGTGCGTCCTGTGTTTCGAGGAGATGGTATAAGAACCGTACATAATGTCGATAAGGTGGAACCTTCAGGGACTAGGGTTCATGACTTCCAACTCAGACTCGATCGACACACTACCCGAGTGTACCATCGATCCTTTGAGTCCAAGTTAACCTGCGTAGCCACCCAGAGTGCGACGCAGGCTGCACTCCAATTCCCCCAGACTTACTATGTTCTCCTTCATACCCCTGCTCTCCGCTTAGTATGATAAACTCGTTGTCCCTCCATCTGGCGCCATGATGTAACTCGAGCGGTGGAGAATACTGTCAGACTCGAGTGCTCATATGACTCGGTTCCTTCCAGTATGACCATATATATCGTACCTCCGATTACTCTGATGAGCAACCGGATCCGTCACCAGTCCAACTGATGACCACCTGGCCAAGGTTTAATATGATGTAGGTCAGACCAAGGAATGTACCTCCCGTTAGGGGTATGGATAGCCTGTAGGAGTGACATATTGATGCAACGCCAGCCGGGTAACCCAGTACATTGTGGTTTTGGATCACTGCATCCGGATTCTCACACATTGGTGCGCCAAAGCACCACATGATTGGTTAGTCCACCAGACATGGTTCCTCAGGGTTTAGGACCGTTTTACCCTAAGTAGAAACACGGTTTAGTGCACCGGTGTCTGCTCACCGATCTGTGCACTGTATTGGTTCCGTTCGGCCACAGACACTGTGCCTGGTAATGACCGTGGAGGAGAGACACCCACGCTCTGTCATCCCAACAGCTTATCCTGATAGAGTGACCAACCCTAATCAGAGCTACGAACATATTTAGGTTACATGGGACCAGTCCCTTGAGTCTCCCACTCAAGAGGATTACCATGTAGCCATGGCTCTCTGTTCTGTTATCAGAACACGTACTAAGGTAAGTACCAATATGCATTCCTATACTATCAACCATACATAGCTAAACTATAGGTTTTTACGAGCTGTAGACCTCACCAATTCTAACATTCCGGTGCTTTAGTGCTGGTATGATCCCACAGACGGCACCAAACTATGGGGGAGGATTTCAGCCGTCGTACATGACCCTCCTCCAACAGTCGATTGAAGGTTTTACCCTTCGGGATGTGGCGCGCTTCGAAGCGCTGAGTGGTGACTTGCTGGGCAGTCACAAAAGCACTGTAGAGTAGAAAGGTAGAGGAAGAGATGACACAGGATGTAGTGACAAAGTTCGGCCGAAGCCTACATCTCTGTGCGGTAAGACGCAACCTTTGAATCCACTATCTCTGAGTAAACAGTAGAGCTACTCTCGATAGGCCGATGAATGCTTCTTACAAGTAATCAGATGGTGGAGAGGGGATCTGAAAACCAGAAATCCCGGGGAGCTCTGGAAAACAGAAAGTGGAATTATGGTCTGGATTTTTCGATCTGGAATCATTTACAGGGTTTGCTATTTATAAGGGCTTAGTTTATCTGGGGAATATTTTAGGAATATTCCCAGGAATATCCGGGGTTTGGTAAATACCGGGGGGATTTACCAGACCCCAGATAGTACAAGTGGGCCCCAGGCAGGGCTGCGGGTCCCACCGTCTTACCCATGGGCCCCAGGCAGGGTTACGGGTCCCACCATTGGACTCGTGGGCCCCAGGCAGGGCTGTGGTCCCACCATTAGGCATTAGCCAGATTTTGCACCCACACACACCATGGTACCGCTTGCCCGAATCGTGGATGAAGCATCATTTCCTTCTTCCTGTGACCGAAAAACTAACACGCTCCGAGCAAGTGCTCGTTCGTGTACAATTTCGCTGGAAAGAAAAGAAGACAATCCTAAAAACATGGCCAGGGAACCGAGGATGGTCAACGCCCACCCTCGCCCATCTAGAGCCTTAAAATCTACAAGCACAATAATAATCAATGCAAAATTTAAATCCAGGGTCCGACCCCCGGATGCATGCAATCACATATTACTATTCAGCGCGGCATCTGCAAAAAGACGATACATAGCACAATCCATATGCATAATCTACGCCGAACCCCGACGAAAACATATGCCATCATATATTCACATGATGTTTTAATGAATTCATGCATGAAAAACACACCAATGCGTGCTCTGATACCAATTGTTGGAATTGGATCTGTTTATCGGAGTCGCAGTGGAAGCAAAAGAAAGATCCGAAGATTATACGGTATATGTTTCATTGCAATTAATTCTACAAAACAATCTACATGCAAATCTATGATCTTAGCATATGTGCGGACACCCTAGAGGCATACTACGATCTACGGAAGACGTGCATGTATCTAGTTAGGTGTTTAGAATCATCATACCTTATGGATCTATGATCCGAAGATGACGGAACGATGAAGAACCGCACTTGAATCGCAAGGAAAACTATCGGATAGCACCTTGTCCTTTGCGAATTGAAGAACCCTCGAAATCCCATCTCTGAGTGCAGGGATTATGAGTCGACGGAGGAATCCGTTGCGAAGACGATGGTGAGCCACGAGATTTTATCCTCCTCTTTCTCCTTTCTTTCTTCTCCTTCCTTCCTCTTTCTTCTCCCTTCTTCTTTCTCTCTTTTCCTTAGTCGAAACCACAAAGGAGGAGGAGAGGAGGGGGTTCGGATTTTTGGAGAGGGGGAGCACTTAGGGCCGGCCCCTCCCCCTCCCTAATATATATAGGGCCGGTCTCCTAGTGCCCATGGGCAACCTAGGGCTGGCCCTAGTAGGATTAGGATAAGGGGGGGCGGTTTTTAGGGATTCCAAGTGTCTATCGTGAAGTTCCGTCAGCACCTATAGGCTCCTGGAATTATTCCGCTCATTCTAAGATCCATATTCAATATGTTCTGAGCCATATTTCAGTATTTACAAAAATACCCCTACGGCCCGTAACATATGTGAATTAGGTTCTTAGGCTCCGGGCTTGCGCTCCATCGTGCTACTTCACATCCAACGTATCCAACTAGGTCGGGGAACAATTCCTATACGCAATGACAGGGTGGATGTGACGACCAAGATCCAATAGGCCAATAGCCAAGAGCCAAGACTCCTGAGGCTGGGATGCCAAGATGGATGAGGTGAGGTGAGATATACAAGGCCACGAGTTAGCCCCACATCGCCTGGAGAGAAGGAGATCCTGAGCTACTTATATAATTTCCCCTCCCAAATATAGAAGACGCGTTTTAAAAAACCGTGAGCCGCTATGGATTTCGTAAGAACTCCGTAGTTAAGCGTGCTCGAGCGAGAGTAGTACCAGGATGGGTGACCCCTTGGGAAGTTCTCGTACGGGCACGGGCAAAGCGGATAATATCTTGTGTGTTTGGGGCGGATGTTACAAAATGGTATCAGAGCCGGTTTTCCTCGGGATGGGAGGGTCTAACCCTATACGAGGACGTGTAACCCTAAGGGGGGTGGATTGTAACGACCAAGATCCAATAGGCCAATAGCCAAGAGCCAAGACTCCTGAGACTGGGATGCCAAGATGGATGAGGTGAGGTGAGGTGAGCTGAGGTGTACAAGGCCACGAGTTAGCCCCACATCGCCTGGAGAGAAGGAGATCCTGAGCTACTTATATAATTTTCCCTCCCAAACATAGAAGATGCGTTTTAAAAAAACCGTGCGTCGCTATGGATTTCGTAAGAACTCCATAGTTAAGCGTGCTCGAGCGAGAGTAGTACCAGGATAGGTGACCCCCTGGGAAGTTCTCGTGCGGGCACGGGCAAAGCGGACAATATCTTGTGTGTTTCGGGCGGATGTTATAGTAGAACCTTCAGGGTTCGGGATCTCTAGCTCCAACCGGATCCCTGATTAACTATTCCGGTGACACCGAAAGTTCCGTTAATCAGCCTTAATCCGATTAACCCGCGTAGCCACCCAGAGTGCGACACGAGTTGAACTCTAGTGATCCTAAACTTATGTTACTCCCTCGTAACCCTATTCTCTACTATACTCCGATAATCCTTAGTCCCTCCTATTACTGGTGCCATGATGCGACTCGGGCGATGGGGATCACCGTCAGATTCTGATCGATCATCTGACCAGGAATTGATGACTTGTCATCTATAACACCACACACCTTCCGGTGCTATGCCTAGCATCCGGAACATCGTCAGTCATACTGACAACCACCAGGCCTGGGTTAACTGTGTGGACAGATTGACTCATCAAAATACACCCATCCAATACTGGATGTCGGATAACCTGTTGGGATTACATGTCACTCAAGTACCAATCGGGTAACCCAACGTACCGTGGTATTGGACTATGGAAGGTCCGCACATGTTGGCACATCAAAGCACCACGTAACTAGTTGGCCCAGTAAATATGGTCCCTCAGGGTTAAGGACATATTATCTATAGTAGTAAGACGGTTTATGCACCAGTGTCTGAATCACTGAACTGTGCACCGTCTTGGTTTCTGTTCAACACGATCATCGTGCTTGGTCAGGTGAATGGGAATCCCACGTTCCCGTGGTGGAGACTTCACCACATCCTCTACCTGCCAACAGCTTGTTCTCAGTGAAGCGACCGGCATCACCTAAGCTGTGAACTAGTTCTAGGTCTACACAGAACTGGTCCACTGGGTCTCCCAAGCATGGATCCTCCATGCGCCTCAGTGGCCTACTGTGTTTCCTAGGGTCCTTTTATTATATGAGTATTATCATACACCAGAGTAGTATTCTAATTAAAGCAATAACCAAAGTCATCTTTATTAATGTTAATATAGAAATTCCATGCTAAGAACACACAAGCTACAACAAGATCCTTATTTTACCTCTAAGTTCTGGAAGAGTTTATAGAAGGCATTGGGGACGGAATTGACCATGAGTACTGCTTATCATCCTCAAACTGACGGACAATCAGAAAGAGTAATACAAATCTTAGAAGATATGCTAAGATCTTGCATGATGGATTTCAAAGGTAGTTGGAAAGATTTTCTACCCTTGATAGAATTTACTTATAACAATAGCTACCAATTCAGCATACAAATGGCGCCTTTTAAAGCCTTATATGGAAGACCCTGCAGATCATTAATTTGCTGGACAGAAGTAAGAGAGAAGAGTATTATGGGGCCTGAAATAATTCCAGAAACTACGGACAATAAAAATTATTCGGGCCAATTTATTAAAAGCTCAGAGCAGATAGAAGAGTTACACAGACAATCGAAGAAGACCTCTTGGATTTGAGGTCGGAGACTTTGTTTTTCTAAAGATCTCTCCTAAAAAGGGTATACAACATTTTCACCTTAAAGGTAAACTTGCTCCTAGATATATTGGATTTTATGGAATATTAGGTAAAGCTGGACCAGTTGCATATCGATTGGCATAACCCCTAAGGTTAGCTAATATATATCCAGTCTTTCATGTATCCATGCTTCACAAATATAAGCTTGATCCTTCTCACATTCTGAAAGATGAAAATATCAGTATTCAATCAGATGCCTCTTACGTGGAAGTACCTATGAGAATTTTAGACACCAAAGATAAAGAATTGCGAACCAAAACTATACGATTGGTAAAAGTGCTATGGCAACATCACAATGAGAAAAAAGCTACTTGGGAATTGGAGTCAGAAATATAAAAGCAATATCCATACTTGTTCGACAGCTAAGGTACACACTTTAAATTTCGAGGACAAAATTTTTATTAGAGGTAGAGGATGTAACATCCCAAAAATATTAATAATTTAATCTAATATAATAAGAATTTTTGATAAAAAATTCAAAATAAAAATTGGACTATGTCATTGCATCCGTCTCATCGAAACAATCAAAAACCCTATACAAACGTTTACGTTTTGAGCACGTTTAGAACATTTAAAAATTTAAAGAAAAAAAATGATCAATGTAAGGTTTTGAGCTAGGGACCTATCAGCAATAAACTAATTGCTTTCCCGCTAACCAGAAAACCTTTAAAACTTATCTATCCAAACTTAAGAAAAATAAATATTTATTGTGAGAGGGGGGGGGGGGGGGGGGGACACCAAAAGACAGCGAAACCGAAGACCGTTGGTTTCTGATCGGACGAAAACTGTCGCTCAGCTGAATAAATGAATAAAATAATAGGCTGTTTTGCAGTTAAGACCTTAGACCTTTGGTATTCCTGAAAATGGCCTATAAAAAACCCCCTTAGATCCCATGGTTCTGTACTCAAGCCCTTGCCTCGAAATCAGTGCCCAAACTCTCTGCCACCCAACAACCCCCACCACCAACCTCCGTCGACCGCCGCCTACCACCGTCGTTTGTCGCCGGCCGCCGCCACCGACCACCGTTGACGCCGCCAACCACCGCCCGACCACCGTCGTACCGCCGCCGATGGCCGTCACTGCCCGACCACCGCCGGTCACCACCGTACAGTCCTCGCCGGTCACCGTCGCCAGTCGCCACCGTACCCGCCGCCCGTCGCCGCTACCGTACCACCACCGGCCACCCATATACCTGGTAGGCCAAGAGTTTAAATTTTAAATTTCTGGACCGAAGCCCATTAACCCATTAAGCCTCTGGGCCGAAGCCCATTAAACCATTAAGCTCTTTGGGCCAAAGCCCATTAAGTCCTTAAGTCATTTAACATAGTCTGGGGCAAAGCTCATTAAACCCATTAAACACAGTGGGCCGAAGCCCAAAAGACCCAAGTAACCAACTGATAAAACAACCCAGACATTAGTCAAACTAAAACACTATTGCTGAGAGCAACCTGACCTATTTTACTAAGGGCAGACCACACATTTAAATTCCGTTATAATCGACTATTTTGATCATATCGGGAGCAAACGAACTCCGAATTGAGTTCCGTCTATGGCCACAATTTCAGAATGAAAAACCCTACAAAATAAGGATAAATTCAAAGTATTTTAAAAATACCCTAAATACCCCTATAAGATAAAGTGCATTAAACAAAAAGTACCCGGGTAAGGCTTGAGATTCCTACCCTGGATGAGTCCAAAAAGGGTATCGAGTGATCAATGTCTTTTTAATTACTATTCATAGTCATTGTGGGGGAGGATTTCGGCCATCGTACGTGACCCTCCTCCAACAGTCGATTAAAAGTTTTACCCTTCGGGATGTGGCGCGCTTCGAAGTGCTTAGTGGTGACTTGCTGGGCTGTCACAAAAGCACTATAGAGTAGAAAGGTAGAGAAAGAGATGACACAGGATGTGGTGATGAAGTTCGGCCGAAGCCTACGTCTCCGTGCGGTAAGACGCAACCTTTGAATTCACTATCTCTGAATAAACAGTAGAGCTACTCTTGACAGACCGATGAGTGCTTCTTACAAGTAATCAAATGGTGGAGAGGGGAACTGAAAACCAGAAAGCCCGGGGAGCTCTGGAAAATAAAAAGTGGGATTATGGTTTCGATTTTGGGATCTGGAATCATTTACAGGGTTTGCTATTTATAAGGGCTTAGTTTATCTGGAAAATATTCTAGGAATATTCCCAAGAATATTCGGGGTTTGGTAAATACCCGGGGGGATTTACCAGATCCCAGATAGTGCAAGTGGCCCCCAAGTAGGGCTGCGGGTCCCACCGTCTTACCCATGGGCCCCAGGCAGGGCTGTGGGTCCCACCATTGGGCGTTAGCCAGATTTTGCACCCACAGTTACCCCCTCCCAGCTAGATAGGTGTTAACCTAGCTGGTTGGGATTTTCTAGTGCAAAGTCGGTCGCTCGTCTACCGACCCTCTGTCTAGAGTTGGTCGTTATTTGTCTGCCAACTAGCTACGTAAGGCCAACCATTGGGCCCGTCGACCCCCTGCCAGGGGTCGGTCGGGTATGCGTCTGCCGACCCGTTGCATGGGGTCAACCATCGTCTGTCTTCCGACCCGTTGCGCGGGGCTGACTGATGTGCGTCTGCCGACCCGTTGCGTGGGGCCGACCATAGTTTGTCTGCCAACCCGTTGCGCGGGGCCGACCGTCGTCTGCCAGCCGACCCCCTGTATGGGGTCGACTATCGTCTGCCAGCCGACCCCCTGTGCGGGGTCGACCGTCGTCTGTCAGTCGACCTCTTATGCGAGGCCGACCGTCGTCTGTTTGCTGACTCCCTGCGCTGAGTTGGTCATTGTTTGTCTGTCGACCAGCTACGTGAGGCCGACCCCCTGCTAGGGGTCGGTTGGGTGTGCGTCTGCCGACCCATTGCCTGGGGCCGGCCATCGTCTGTCTTTCGACCCGTTGCGCTGGCCCGACCCTCGTCTGCTTGCTGACCCGTTGCACGGGGCTGACTGCTGTGCGTCTGCCGACCCGTTATGTGGGACTGACCATAGTCTATCTGCCGACCCGTTGCGCGAGGCCGACCATCGTCTGCCAGCCGACCCCCTGTGCGAGGCCAACCGTCGTCTGTCAGTCGACCCCCTGTTCGAGGCCGACCGTCGTCTGTCTGCCGACTCCCTGCACTGAGTTGGTCATCGTTTGTCTATCGACCAGCTACGTGAGGCTGACCATTGGGCTCGCCGACCCCCTACCAGGGGTCGGTTGGGTGTGCATCTGCCGACCCGTTGCCTGGGGTCAGCCATCATCTGTCTTCTGACCCGTTGCGCTGGGCCGACCCTCGTCTGCTTGCCGACCCGTTGCACGGGCCTGACTGTTGTGCGTCTGCCGACCCGTTGCGCGGGGCCGACCATAGTCTGTCTATCAACCAGTTGTGCGGGGCCGACCATAGTCTGTCAGTCGACCCCCTGCGCGGGGCTGACCGTTACGCCCACCAACCTCCTGCCAGAGGCCGATCGGGTGTGCGTCTGCCGACTGTACGTATACCCCCGCCCAACCAGCTAGGTGGTAACCTAGTTGGTTGGGACGCCGTGGTGCGAACGGGTCGGCACCTAGCTGGCAGGGGTTGGGGGTTTGATGCCGGCAGAGGGGCGGAGTCATGCTGAGGGGACCCCCTGGGGCCAGGGTAGGCGAAAACTGCCCAAGGGGGGTCGAATGCAAACAAAGGGGAATGGGGGGTCGGTTGCAAAACGAAAAAGGTTGGGGGGGTTGATTGCAAATATAGGAAAAAAGGGTGAAAAATTGCGAGCCGGAGCTACGTACGACGAGACATAGCGGTTGCATCCGGGATCAAATTCGCTGATTTCAGAGCTAGTGCGATCCTCGTATGACCCTCTATAAGGGCATCTAGAGCCGAGGGGAGAATCAAGCTGATGAGCCCATCATTGCGCGATGGGAAAACAGGATAAAACACTAGTTAAAAACTCGGATGACGGAGAAAAAAGACGTGAAATCGCAACCCGGAGCAATGTACGACGAGTGATACCATGCGTATCCGGACCCGGAATTTGTCGATGCTAGTGCCCGGGCGATCCTCACATGGCCGTCTACAAGGGCATCTAGAGTTCAGGTGAGAATGAAGCCGATGAGCCCATCATTGCGCGATGTGAAAACAGGATAAAACACAAGTTAAAACTTGAAAATTTATTCGGTCCGGGGCACCCTTCGCTCGGTTAACCGTAGGGGTGAAGGGGAGGGGGGGTCCCCTTATGGGTGCACGTTCCCCTCGGGGTGGGGAGATTGGGCATGTGGCGCACCCGCCAAGGGAGAGTTGGGGGCGGCCTTGGTTGAAGGGGCAATGGGGCAATAGGGGGGCGGGTTTGGCTGGTCGGGTGGGAGGCAGGGGAAGGGGCTGGTCGGGTGGGGCGTGGTCGGGTGGGGGTGGTCGGGTTTGAGGAGGGGAGAGGGTGAGATGGGTTCGGTGCTTTAGTGCTGGTTTGAATCCCTCTCTCTCTCTCTCTCGTCCTCTCACTCACTCTATCTTCAGTTCAGGGGAGAAAAGGTTGGTCGGGTGGGGAGGGTGGTCGGGTTTGAGGAGGAGAGAGAGGGTGAGATGGGTGGTCGGGTTTGAGGAGGGGATAGAGTAAGGAGCTGGTCGGGTGGGGTTAGTGCTTTAGTGCTTGCATGAATCCCTCTCTCTCTCTCTCATCCTCTCACTCACTCTATCTTCAGTGCAGGGGAGAGAAGGTTGGTTGGGTGGGGAGGGTGGTTGGGTTTGAGGAGGAGAGAGAGGGTAAGATGGGTGGTCGGGTTTGAGGAGCGGAGAGAGTGAGGAGCTGGTCGGGTGGGTTCAGTGCTTTAGTGCTTGTATGATCGCACTCTCTGAATTCTCTCTCTCTCTCTTATTCTCTCACTCACTCTCTTATTCTCTCACTCTAAACTGTTGGAAATCTAATCGTTCTAAACTAGCAAATTTAGGATTTAATCAAATTATTAATATTAAAATTGATTAGCAAATGTTATTTTCGCAAACAAGGACAAGTCACAAATTTCTTTTAGAAATTGTTTGCCAAGGCAGAGCGGGTTCTATGGAACCGTCATTCACCTTGCCGAACTTTTCTAAAAGGGAGATACAATCTATCTAAAATATATCTAATTATTTAGATTTCTCTATTAGATGCAAGTCGATTATTTTAGATCTAATGTTAGGACAAAAGAAGAGTTAGAAACTCTGGCCTGTGGTCGAAGCGTGCTAGGCACTGTCCAAAGAATCTTATTGCCCCCCTCGTGCGGGTCTCATGGCAATTGTTCTCGGAGATACGGCGACCCCGGTCAGGCGACCTCCTTCTCGTCGGCACGACTCCAAGAAGGTTTTGCGAACCTCGTAGACTTTCAGGAACCCAGCGACTAGATGACAATCTTCTCGAGGCCGGGAGGTAGCACCGCAGCAAGGCTTTGGTCCGAGAGAGGGAGTCTCTTCGGAGCAAAGGGGCAGCACCACAGCAACACGGCACGAGAGAATGGGAGAGAGAGAGGCAGTAAGCAGGGAGGAATTCTGATTTTCGGAGTGTGCACATCCCATGGCTGCACCGGGCCTTATATAGGCCTCGGGCAGTTAATGGGAGGCTGAAAGAGGTGAGCGGTTAATGGGCTGCGATTAAGCCCATTAACCTCGCACGTTACAGCTCACAGCGAGCCTGTACGTAACGGCTAGCATGCAGCGCTTCTCGCGTAACGGCTAGTATCCCAAATAGTAAATAATAAATAGTGGAGGACTTAAAAGCAAAAAACAAAAATAGTGGAGGCTTTGCGAACCTCGTAGACTTTCAGGAACCCAGCGACTCGATGACGATCTTCTCGAGGCCGGGAGGCAGCACCGCAGCAAAGCTTTGGTCCGAGAGAGGGAGTCTCTTCGGAGCAAAGGGGCAGCACCACAGCAACACGGCACGAGAGAATGAGAGAGGGAGAGTCAGAAAGCAGGAAGGAATTCCGATTTTCAGAGTGTACCATTCCCATGGCTGCACCGGGCCTTATATAGGCCTCGGGCCGTTAATGGGAGGCTGAAAGAGGGGAGCGGTTAATGGGCTGCGATTAAGCCCATTAACCTCGCACGTTACAGCTCGCAGAGAGCAGTCTCGTAACGGCTCGCATGCAAAATGGCTAGTAGCCAAAAAGGAATTTAATAAATGGGGAAGGACTTAAAAGCAAAAAACAAAAAGAGGGCAGGTGCGGACCAGCCCATTTCGGAATTGCTATCGTGTCCGGGTCCGCGGGCGCACACACACGTGCCGCCCAGCCCATGCCCATGCCCATGCCCATGCCCAAGCCCAAGCCCGGCCCGGCTCGGCTCGACACGGCACACACGCGCGCGCGTGTGTGAGCTAGTGGAGCCCCTCCTCTAGTGTGATGACTAGTGGGGGGAAGTGGGCAAATCCTTATATGTTGGTAGGGGATTTCTCCCCTTACCGATATGGGACTAAAACCCAAGGTGTTTGTGTGGTTTTAACACACACACCCAACAATCCCCCACATGTGTTTAAAACCACTAAATATTAAATAAGTAAAAAATTCAAAAATGTAAAGTAAAAAGAACTTTGCTGGATTCCTTATACTACGCAGTAGGTGTAGGTACCTTCCGGTTTGAACCTCCACTTAGTACAGTTGTATACATCCGTGAGGACTTGGTGGACTACGCCTTGAACCAGCCTCATGTATCGGGTTTCTACAAGTAGTACACGTAGTACAGTTTTCGATGGTTCTAAGCAGGTTGCACTATTAATGGCCTTGCACAGATATCTTTTTTTGTATGTTTCTAGGGAGCAGCCCTGGTCCCAGAGTTGTGGCCTCACAACGACATACATATAGGTAAGTCCTAATAGGGGTGTGAGCAAGGCGACACCCCGCCTCATGGGTCTTGGACTTATTAAGAGTTTTAAACTCATCCTACCCCTTGCTTTTAATAAGCACTGACGTCATAGGGACGGGAGCATTATTCAGTGCTCCTTATTTTCAATCACTACTACAGTTTGTTTCTACCCATTGAACCTCCGTAAGGTTGGGTTCCCACTACGGTGATCTTTCTTATGGACTTAATCCCATCCCCCTCGACGATTCTAAGACCACTGTCCTAGAAAGGCCCTTAGTTAGATGATCCGCCAAATTCTTTTCGGATCTAACAAAGTCTAGGGCAATTATTTGATTTTTCATCTTATATCTGAGAGATCTATGTCTCACTTTCAGATGTCGATTTATTTTCACGTCAGCGTTTTCTTGATTACATTTATCAATAGCTGATCGACAATCACAATGGATAGATATAGCCAGTAAAGGCTTTTCTATCAATGGGATCTCATATAGAAGATCTCGAAGCCATTCTGCTTCTGTGCTAGTGGTATCTAGCGCTATCATTTCTGATTCCATGGTACTCCTAGCTATAACAGTCTATTTGGTGGATTTCCAAGATATGGCTCCACCTCCTAGTTGGAATACATATCCGGTTGTGGACTTAATATCTATTGAGTCACTAATCCAGTTAGCATCAGAGTATCCCTCTAATACAGCTGGATATCCACTATAGTGGAGACCGTATGATATGGTTCCCTTAAGATATCTAAAAATTCTTTCTAACGCATTCCAATGGGACAAATTCGGGTTAGACGTATAACGACTAAGTCTATTTACCGCGTAAGCAATATCAGGTCGAGTATAGTTTGCTAGAAAACCTAGCGATCCTATGATTTGAGCATACTCGCTCTGTAGTCTAGAAAGTCCAGTATTTTTTGTTAGATGGGTATTTGGATCATATGGTGTGGATACTGGTTGGCAATCGGAGCGTAAAATTTCCTAAGGATTTTCTCGACATAGTGGGATTGGGATAACACTAAACCATTGTTCTTCCTAATGATCTTAGTGTTCAAAATAACGTCGGCTTGTCCTAAATCTTACATGTCAAAGTTTTGGGACAGAAAGTGTTTGATATAATTTATGATTTGTATGTTTGAACCGAATATCAGAATATCGTCAACATACAAACATAAGATGACAACATTATTACCATCTACTTTATGGTATACACATTCATCCATTGTGTTGATATCAAATCCATAGGATAAGATAACTTCATCGAATTTCATGTGCCATTGTTTTGGGGCTTGTTTAAGACCATAGAGAGATCGAATTAACTTACACACCTTTCCTTCTTGTCCAGGTGCAGTAAATCCCTCGGGTTGGTCCATGTAAATTTCCTCATTAAGGTCGCCATTCAAGAAAGCAGTCTTAACATCCATTTGATGTATGACTAGCTTATAGATTGAAGCTAAGGCGATGAGGATCCTAATCGTGGTTATCCTAGCGACAGGTGAGTAGACATCAAAGTAGTCTACCCCTGATTTTTGGGTAAAGCCCTTGGCTACAAGTCGTGCCTTAAATTTATCTATGGTACCGTCGGGTCTAAGCTTTTTCTTAAACACCCATTTACATCCTATAGTTTTACAACCAGGAGGTAAATTGGTGAGTTCCCAGGTATGGTTTTGAAGTATGGATTGGATTTCGTTATCTATGGCTTCTTTCCAAAAAGGTGAGTCTATGGACTTCATTGCATCTGTATAGGTGGAGGGAGAGTTTTCCACCATAAGTGCATAGAAGTCATCAAAGACTTTCTCTACACGGGCACGTTTACTCCTTCTAGGTTCGGTTACCGGTTCAGTCTGGTCTTCAGGTTCTAATTGGACTTCGGGTTCGATCTGAGTTACCTAATTAGAACTAGAAGCCTGGTTATTGGGATTAGTATTGATCCTAGTCTTATAATTTACAGAGTACTGGTTGAAAACCAACTAGACGAAACCATTAAGATCCTTAGGTCAGACCGAGGAGGGGAGTACACCTCAAATGAGTTAAGTGAGTACTGTGATGACTATGGAATACTCCATGAAGTCACAGCTCCTTACACTCCCCAATCCAACGGTGTAGCGGAAAGGAAAAATAGAACCCTAATGAATATGGTCAATTCCATGTTACTAAGCTCTGGAGCGCCAGAGAACTTATGGGGGGAAGCCCTAATGACGGCTTGTTTTATCCTTAACCGTATTCCTTTTAAACACAATGACTTGACCCCATACGAAGTACGGAAACATAGAAAACCAAACTTAGAATATTTAAAAGTGTGGGGGTGCCTAGCTAAGGTAAAAATCCCCGATAACAAAAGGAAGAAGATAGGACCTAAGACTGTAGATGCTATTTTTATTGGCTATGCTTCAGACAGTAACGCTAATCGATTTTTAGTGTTTAACTATGAAATAAGCGAAATAGCCAATAACACCATAATCGAAGCAAGAGATGCTAATCGATTCTTGGGACAGTGCCTAGCACGCTTCGACCACAGGCCAGAGTTTCTAACTCTTCTTTTGTCCTAACATTAGATCTAAAATAATCGACTTGCATCTAATAGAGAAATCTAAATAATTAGATATATTTTAGATAGATTGTATCTCCCTTTTAGAAAAGTTCGGCAAGGTGAATGATGGTTCCATAGAACCCGCTCTGCCTTGGCAAACAATTTCTAAAAGAAATTTGTGACTTGTCCTTGTTTGCGAAAATAACATTTGCTAATCAATTTTAATATTAATAATTTGATTAAATCCTAAATTTGCTAGTTTAGAACGATTAGATTTCCAACAATCCAAGAATCTTATTGCCCCCCTTGTGCGGGTCTCGTGGCAATTGTTCTCGGAGATACGGCGACCCCGGTCAGGCGACCTCCTTCTCGTCGGCACGACTCCAAGAAGGTTTTGCGAACCTCGTAGACTTTCAGGAACCCAGCGACTCGATGACGATCTTCTCGAGGCCGGGAGGTAGCACCGCAACAAGGCTTTGGTCCGAGAGAGGGAGTCTCTTCGGAGCAAAGGGGCAGCACCACAGCAACACGGCATGAGAGAATGGGAGAGAGAGAGGCAGTAAGCAAGGAGGAATTCTGATTTTCTGAGTGTGCACATCCCATGGCTGCACCGGGCCTTATATAGGCCTCGGGCAGTTAATGGGAGGCTGAAAGAGGGGAGCGGTTAATGGGCTGCGATTAAGCCCATTAACCTCGCACGTTACAGCTCACAGCGAGCCTGTACGTAACGGCTAGCATGCAGCGCTTCTCGCGTAACGGCTAGTGTCCCAAATAGTAAATAATAAATAGTGGAGGACTTAAAAGCAAAAAAACAAAAATAGTGGAGGCTTTGCGAACCTCGTAGACTTTCAGGAACCCAGCGACTCGATGACGATCTTCTCGAGGCCGGGAGGCAGCACCGCAACAAAGCTTTGGTCCGAGAGAGGGAGTCTCTTCGGAGCAAAGGGGCAGCACCACAGCAACACGGCACAAGAGAATGAGAGAGGGAGAGGCAGAAAGCAGGAAGGAATTCCGATTTTCGGAGTGTACCATTCCCATGGCTGCACCTGGCCTTATATAGGCCTCAGGCCGTTAATGGGAGGCTGAAAGAGGGGAGCGGTTAATGGGCTGCGATTAAGCCCATTAACCTCGCACGTTACAGCTCGCAGAGAGCAGTCTCGTAACGGCTCGCATGCAAAACGGCTAGTAGCCAAAAAAAATTTAATAAATGGGGAAGGACTTAAAAGCAAAAAACAAAAAGAGGGCAGGTGCGGACTAGCCCATTTCGGAGGTGCTATCGTGTCCGGGTCCGCGGGCGCACACACACGCGCCGCCCAGCCCATGCCCAAGCCCAAGCCCGGCCCGGCTCGGCTCGGCACGGCACACACGCGCGCGTGTGTGTGAGCTAGTGGAGCCCCTCCTCTAGTGTGATGACTAGTGGGGGGAAGTGGGCAAATCCTTATATGTTGGTAGGGGATTTCTCCCCTTACCGATATGGGACTAAAACCCAAGGTGTTTGTGTGGTTTTAACACACACACCCAACAATCCCCCACATGTGTTTAAAACCACTAAATATTAAATAAGTAAAAAATTCAAAAATGTAAAGTAAAAAGAACTTTGCTGGATTCCTTATACTACGCAGTAGGTGTAGGTACCTTCCGGTTTGAACCTCCACTTAGTACAGTTGTATACATCTGTGAGGACTTGGTGGACTACGCCTTGAACCAGCCTCATGTATCGGGTTTCTACAAGTAGTACACGTAGTACAATTTTCGATGGTTCTAAGCGGGTTGCGCTATTAATGGCCTTGCGCAGATATCTTTTCTTGTATGTTTCTAGGGAGCAGCCCTGGTCCCAGAGTTGTGGCCTCACAACGACATACATATAGGTAAGTCCTAATAGGGGTGTGAGCAAGGCGACACCCCGCCTCATGGGTCTTGGACTTATTAAGAGTTTTAAACTCATCCTACCCCTTGCTTTTAATAAGCACTGACGTCATAGGGACGGGAGCATTATTCAGTGCTCCTTATTTTCAATCACTACTACAGTTTGTTTCTACCCATTGAACCTCCGTGAGGTTGGGTTCCCACTGCGGTGATCTTTCTTATGGGCTTAATCCCATCCCCCTCGACGATTCTAAGACCACTGTCCTAGAAAGGCCCTTAGTTAGATGATCCGCCAAATTCTTTTCGGATCTAACAAAGTCTAGGACAATTATTTGATTTTTTATCTTATATCTGAGAGATCTATGTCTCACTTTCAGATGTCGATTTATTTTCACGTCAGCATTTTCTTGATTACATTTATCAATAGCTGATCGACAATCACAATGGATAGATATAGCCGGTAAAGGCTTTTCTATCAATGGGATCTCATATAGAAGATCTCGAAGCCATTCTGCTTCTGTGCTAGTGGTATCTAGCGCTATCATTTCTGATTCCATGGTACTCCTAGCTATAACAGTCTATTTGGTGGATTTCCAAGATATGGCTCCACCTCCTAGTAGGAATACATATCCGGTTGTGGACTTAATATCTATTGAGTCACTAATCCAGTTAGCATCAGAGTATCCCTCTAATACAGCTGGATATCCACTATAGTGGAGACCGTATGATATGGTTCCCTTAAGATATCTAAAAATTCTTTCTAACGCATTCCAATGGGACAAATTCGGGTTAGACGTATAACGACTAAGTCTATTTACCGCGTAAGCGATATCGGGTCGAGTATAGTTTGCTAGAAAACCTAGCGATCCTATGATTTGAGCATACTCGCTCTGTAGTCTAGGAAGTCCAGTATTCTTTGTTAGATGGGTATTTGGATCATATGGTGTGGATACTGGTTGGCAATCGGGGTCGTAAAATTTCCTAAGGATTTTCTCGACATAGTGGGATTGGGATAACACTAAACCATTGTTCTTCCTAATGATCTTAGTGTTCAAAATAACGTCGGCTTGTCCTAAATTTTTCATGTCAAAGTTTTGGGACAGAAAGTGTTTGATATCATTTATGATTTGTATGTTTGAACCGAATATCAGAATATCGTCAACATACAAACATAAGATGACAACATTATTACCATCTACTTTATGGTATACACATTCATCCGTTGTGTTGATATCAAATCCATAGGATAAGATAACTTTATCGAATTTCATGTGCCATTGTTTTGGGGCTTGTTTAAGACCATAGAGGGATCGAATTAACTTACACACCTTTCCTTCTTGTCCAGGTGCAGTAAATCCCTCGGGTTGGTCCATGTAAATTTCCTCATTAAGGTCACCATTCAAGAAAGCAGTCTTAACATCCATTTGATGTATGACTAGCTTATAGATTGAAGCTAAGCCGATGAGGATCCTAATCGTGGTTATCCTAGCGACAGGTGAGTAGACATCAAAGTAGTCTACCCCTGGTTTTTGGGTAAAGCCCTTGGCTACAAGTCGTGCCTTAAATTTATCTATGGTACCGTCGGGTCTAAGCTTTTTCTTAAACACCCATTTACATCCTATAGTTTTACAACCAGGAGGTAAATTGGTGAGTTCCCAGGTATGGTTTTGAAGTATGGATTGGATTTCGTTATCTATGGCTTCTTTCCAAAAAGGTGAGTCTATGGACTTCATTGCATCTGTATAGGTGGAGGGAGAGTTTTCCACCATAAGTGCATAGAAGTCATCAAAGACTTTCTCTACACGGGCACGTTTACTCCTTCTAGGTTCAGTTACCGGTTCAGTCTGGTCTTCAGGTTCTAATTGGACTTCGGGTTCGATCTGAGTTACCTGATTAGAACTAGAAGCCTGGTTATTGGGATTAGTATTGATCCTAGTCCTATAATTTACAAAGTACTGGTTGAAAACCAACTAGACGAAACCATTAAGATCCTTAGGTCAGACCGAGGAGGGGAGTACACCTCAAATGAGTTAAGTGAGTACTGTGATGACTATGGAATACTCCATGAAGTCACAGCTCCTTACACTCCCCAATCCAACGGTGTAGCGAAAAGGAAAAATAGAACACTAATGAACATGGTCAATTCCATGTTACTAAGCTCTGGAGCGCCAGAGAACTTATGGGGGGAAGCCCTAATGACGGCTTGTTTTATCCTTAACCGTATTCCTTTTAAACACAATGACTTGACCCCATACGAAGTATGGAAACATAGAAAACCAAACTTAGAATATTTAAAAGTGTAGGGGTGCCTAGCTAAGGTAAAAATCCCTGATAACAAAAGAAAGAAGATAGGACCTAAGACTGTAGATGCTATTTTTATTGGCTACGCTTCAGACAGTAACGCTAATCTATTTTTAGTGTTTAACGCTGAAATAAGCGAAATAGCCAATAACACCATAATCGAAGCAAGAGATGCTAATCGATTCTTGGGACAGTGCCTAGCACGCTTCGACCACAGGCCAGAGTTTCTAACTCTTCTTTTGTCCTAATATTAGATCTAAAATAATCGACTTGCATCTAATAGAGAAATCTAAATAATTAGATATATTTTAGATAGATTGTATCTCCCTTTTAGAAAAGTTCGGCAAGGTGAATGACGGTTCCATAGAACCCGCTCTGCCTTGGCAAACAATTTCTAAAAGAAATTTGTGACTTGTCCTTGTTTGCGAAAATAACATTTGCTAATCAATTTTAATATTAATAATTTGATTAAATCCTAAATTTGCTAGTTTAGAACGATTAGATTTCCAACAATCCAAGAATCTTATTGCCCCCCTCGTGCGGGTCTCGTGGCAATTGTTCTCGGAGATACGGCGACCCCGGTCAGGCGACCTCCTTCTTGTCGGCACGACTCAAAGAAGGTTTTGCGAACCTCGTAGACTTTCAGGAACCCAGCGACTCGATGACGATCTTCTCGAGGCCGGGAGGTAGCACCGCAGCAAGGCTTTGGTCCGAGAGAGGGAGTCTCTTCGGAGCAAAGGGGCAGCACCACAGCAACACGGCACGAGAGAATGGGAGAGAGAGAGGCAGTAAGCAGGGAGGAATTCTGATTTTCGGAGTGTGCACATCCCATGGCTGCACCGGGGCTTATATAGGCCTCGGGCAGTTAATGGGAGGCTGAAAGAGGGGAGCGGTTAATGGGCTGCGATTAAGCCCATTAACCTCGCACGTTACAGCTCACAGCGAGCCTGTACGTAACGGCTAGCATGCAACGCTTCTCGCATAATGGCTAGTGTCCCAAATAGTAAATAATAAATAGTGGAGAACTTAAAAGCAAAAAACAAAAATAGTGGAGGCTTTGCGAACCTCGTAGACTTTCAGAAACCCAGCGACTCGATGACGATCTTCTCGAGGCTGGGAGGCAGCACCGCAGCAAAGCTTTGGTCCGAGAGAGGGAGTCTCTTCGGAGCAAAGGGGCAGCACCACAGCAACACGGCACGAGAGAATGAGAGAGGGAGAGGCAGAAAGAAGGAAGGAATTCCGATTTTCGGAGTGTACCATTCCCATGGCTGTACCGGGCCTTATATAGGCCTCGGGCCGTTAATGGGAGGCTGAAAGAGGGGAGCGGTTAATGGGCTGCGATTAAGCCCATTAACCTCGCATGTTACAGCTCGCAGAGAGCAGTCTCGTAACGGCTCGCATGCAAAACGGCTAGTAGCCAAAAAGGAGCCGAGCCGGGCACACACGCACGCGCGTGTGTGAGCTAGTGGAGCCCCTCCTCTAGTGTGATGACTAGTGGGGGGAAGTGGGCAAATCCTTATATGTTGGTAGGGGATTTCTCCCCTTACCGATATGGGACTAAAACCCAAGGTGTTTGTGTGGTTTTAACACACACACCCAACAATCCCCCACATGTGTTTAAAACCACTAAATATTAAATAAGTAAAAAATTCAAAAATATAAAGTAAAAAGAACTTTGCTGGATTCCTTATACTACGCAGTAGGTGTAGGTACCTTCCGGTTTGAACCTCCACTTAGTACAGTTGTATATATCCGTGAGGACTTGGTGGACTACACCTTGAACCAGCCTCATGTATCGGGTTTCTACAAGTAGTACACGTAGTACAGTTTTCGATGGTTCTAAACGGGTTGCGCTATTAATGGCCTTGCGCAGATATCTTTTCTTGTATGTTTCTAGGGAGCAGCCCTGGTCCCAGAGTTGTGGCCTCACAACGACATACATATAGGTAAGTCCTAATAGGGGTGTGAGCAAGGCGACACCCCGCCTCATGGGTCTTGGACTTATTAAGAGTTTTAAACTCATCCTACCCCTTGCTTTTAATAAGCACTGACGTCATAGGGACGGGAGCATTATTCAGTGCTCCTTATTTTCAATCACTACTACAGTTTGTTTCTACCCATTAAACCTCCGTGAGGTTGGGTTCCCACTGCGGTGATCTTTCTTATGGGCTTAATCCCATCCCCCTCGACGATTCTAAGACCACTGTCCTAGAAAGGCCCTTAGTTAGATGATCCGCCAAATTTTTTCGGATCTAACAAAGTCTAGGGCAATTATTTGATTTTTCATCTTATATCTGAGAGATCTATGTCTCACTTTCAGATGTCGATTTATTTTCACGTCAGCGTTTTCTTGATTACATTTATCAATAGCTGATCGACAATCACAATGGATAGATATAGCCAGTAAAGGCTTTTCTATCAATGGGATCTCATATAGAAGATCTCGAAGCCATTCTGCTTCTGTGCTAGTGGTATCTAGCGCTATCATTTCTGATTCCATGGTACTCCTAGCTATAACAGTCTGTTTGGTGGATTTCCAAGATATGGCTCCACCTCCTAGTAGGAATACATATCCGGTTGTGGACTTAATATCTATTGAGTCACTAATCCAGTTAGCATCAGAGTATCCCTCTAATACAGCTGGATATCCACTATAGTGGAGACCGTATGATATGGTTCCCTTAAGATATCTAAAAATTCTTTCTAACGCATTCCAATGGGACAAATTCGGGTTAGACGTATAACGACTAAGTCTATTTACCGCGTAAGCGATATCGGGTCGAGTATAGTTTGCTAGAAAACCTAGCGATCCTATGATTTGAGCATACTCGCTCTGTAGTCTAGGAAGTCCAGTATTCTTTGTTAGATGGGTATTTGGATCATATGGTGTGGATACTGGTTGGCAATCGGGGTCGTAAAATTTCCTAAGGATTTTCTCGACATAGTGGGATTGGGATAACACTAAACCATTGTTCTTCCTAATGATCTTAGTGTTCAAAATAACGTCGGCTTGTCCTAAATCTTTCATGTCAAAGTTTTGGGACAGAAAGTGTTTGATATCATTTATGATTTGTATGTTTGAACCGAATATCAGAATATCGTCAACATACAAACATAAGATGACAACATTATTACCATCTACTTTATGGTATACACATTCATCCGTTGTGTTGATATCAAATCCATAGGATAAGATAACTTCATCGAATTTTATGTGCCATTGTTTTGGGGCTTGTTTAATACCATAGAGGGATCGAATTAACTTACACACCTTTCCTTCTTGTCCAGGTGCAGTAAATCCCTCGGGTTGGTCCATGTAAATTTTCTCATTAAGGTCGCCATTCAAGAAAGCAGTCTTAACATCCATTTGATGTATGACTAGCTTATAGATTGAAGCTAAGGCGATGAGGATCCTAATCGTGGTTATCCTAGCGACAGGTGAGTACACATCAAAGTAGTCAACCCCTGGTTTTTGGGTAAAGCCCTTGGCTACAAGTCGTGCCTTAAATTTATCTATGGTACCGTCGGGTCTAAGCTTTTTCTTAAACACCCATTTACATCCTATAGTTTTACAACCAGGAGATAAATTGGTGAGTTCCCAGGTATGGTTTTGAAGTATGGATTGGATTTCGTTATCTATGGCTTCTTTCTAAAAAGGTGAGTCTATGGACTTCATTGCATCTGTATAGGTGGATGGAGAGTTTTCCACCATAAGTGCATAGAAGTCATCAAAGACTTTCTCTACACGGGCACGTTTACTCCTTCTAGGTTCGGTTACCGGTTCAGTCTGGTCTTCAGGTTCTAATTGGACTTCGGGTTCGATCTGAGTTACCTGATTAGAACTAGAAGCCTGGTTATTGGGATTAGTATTGATCCTAGTCTTATAATATACAGAGTACTGGTTGAAAACCAACTAGACGAAACCATTAAGATCCTTAGGTCAGACCGAGGAGGGGAGTACACCTCAAATGAGTTAAGTGAGTACTGTGATGACTATGGAATACTCCATGAAGTCACAGCTCCTTACACTCCCCAATCCAATGGTGTAGCGGAAAAGAAAAATAGAACCCTAATGAACATGGTCAATTCCATGTTACTAAGCTCTGGAGCGCCAGAGAACTTATGGGGGGAAGCCCTAATGACGGCTTGTTTTATCCTTAACCGTATTCCTTTTAAACACAATGACTTGACCCCATACGAAGTATGGAAACATAGAAAACCAAACTTAGAATATTTAAAAGTGTGGGGGTGCCTAGCTAAGGTAAAAATCCCCGATAACAAAAGGAAGAAGATAGGACCTAAGACTGTAGATGCTATTTTTATTGGCTACGCTTCAGACAGTAACGCTAATCGATTTTTAGTGTTTAACTATGAAATAAGCGAAATAGCCAATAACACCATAATCGAAGCAAGAGATGCTAATCGATTCTTGGGACAGTGCCTAGCACGCTTCGACCACAGGCCAGAGTTTCTAACTCTTCTTTTGTCCTAACATTAGATCTAAAATAATCGACTTGCATCTAATAGAGAAATCTAAATAATTAGATATATTTTAGATAGATTGTATCTCCCTTTTAGAAAAGTTCGGCAAGGTGAATGACGGTTCCATAGAACCCGCTCTGCCTTGGCAAACAATTTCTAAAAGAAATTTGTGACTTGTCCTTGTTTGCGAAAATAACATTTGCTAATCAATTTTAATATTAATAATTTGATTAAATCCTAAATTTGCTAGTTTAGAACGATTAGATTTCCAACAATCCAAGAATCTTATTGCCCCCCTTGTGCGGGTCTCGTGGCAATTGTTCTCGGAGATACGGCGACCCCGGTCAGGCGACCTCATTCTTGTCGGCACGACTCCAAGAAGGTTTTGCGAACCTCGTAGACTTTCAGGAACCCAGCGACTCGATGACGATCTTCTCGAGGCCGGGAGGTAGCACCGCAGCAAGGCTTTGGTCCGAGAGAGGGAGTCTCTTCGGAGCAAAGGGGCAGCACCACAGCAACACGGCACGAGAGAATGGGAGAGAGAGAGGCAGTAAGCAGGGAGGAATTCTGATTTTCGGAGTGTGCACATCCCATGGCTGCACCGGGCCTTATATAGGCCTCGGGCAGTTAATGGGAGGCTGAAAGAGGGGAGCGGTTAATGGGCTGCGATTAAGCTCATTAACCTCGCACGTTACAGCTCACAGCGAGCCTGTACGTAACGGCTAGCATGCAGCGCTTCTCGCGTAACGGCTAGTGTCCCAAATAGTAAATAATAAATGGTGGAGGACTTAAAAGCAAAAAACAAAAATAGTGGAGGCTTTGCGAACCTCGTAGACTTTCAGAAACCCAGCGACTCGATGACGATCTTCTCGAGGCCGGGAGGCAGCACCGCAGCAAAGCTTTGGTCCGAGAGAGGGAGTCTCTTCGGAGCAAAGGGGCAGCACCACAGCAACACGGCACAAGAGAATGAGAGAGGGAGAGGCAGAAAGCAGGAAGGAATTCCGATTTTCAGAGTGTACTATTCCCATGGCTGCACCTGGCCTTATATAGGCCTCAGGCCGTTAATGGGAGGCTGAAAGAGGGGAGCGGTTAATGGGCTGCGATTAAGCCCATTAACCTCGCACGTTACAGCTCGCAGAGAGCAGTCTCGTAACGGCTCGCATGCAAAACGGCTAGTAGCCAAAAAAAAATTTAATAAATGGGGAAGGACTTAAAAGCAAAAAACAAAAAGAGGGCAGGTGCGGACTAGCCCATTTCGGAGGTGCTATCGTGTTCGGGTCCGCGGGCGCACACACACGCGCCGCCCAGCCCATGCCCATGCCCAAGCCCAAGCCCAAGCCCGGCCCGGCTCGGCTCGGCACGGCACACACGCGCGCGTGTGTGTGAGCTAGTGGAGCCCCTCCTCTAGTGTGATGACTAGTGGGGGGAAGTGGGCAAATCCTTATATGTTGGTAGGGGATTTCTCCCCTTACCGATATGGGACTAAAACCCAAGGTGTTTGTGTGGTTTTAACACACACACCCAACAATCCCCCACATGTGTTTAAAACCATTAAATATTAAATAAGTAAAAAAATTCAAAAATGTAAAGTAAAAAGAACTTTGCTGGATTCCTTATACTACGCAGTAGGTGTAGGTACCTTCCGGTTTGAACCTCCACTTAGTACAGTTGTATACATCCGTGAGGACTTGGTGGACTACGCCTTGAACCAGCCTCATGTATCGGGTTTCTACAAGTAGTACACGTAGTACAATTTTCGATGGTTCTAAGCGGGTTGCGCTATTAATGGCCTTGCGCAGATATCTTTTCTTGTATGTTTCTAGGGAGCAGCCCTGGTCCCAGAGTTGTGGCCTCACAACGACATACATATAGGTAAGTCCTAATAGGGGTGTGAGCAAGGCGACACCTCATGGGTCTTGGACTTATTAAGAGTTTTAAACTCATCCTACCCCTTGCTTTTAATAAGCACTGACGTCATAGGGACGGGAGCATTATTCAGTGCCCCTTATTTTCAATCACTACTACAGTTTGTTTCTACCCATTGAACCTCCGTGAGGTTGGGTTCCCACTGCGGTGATCTTTCTTATGGGCTTAATCCCATCCCCCTCGACGATTCTAAGACCACTGTCCTAGAAAGGCCCTTAGTTAGATGATCCGCCAAATTCTTTTCGGATCTAACAAAGTCTAGGGCAATTATTTGATTTTTTATCTTATATCTGAGAGATCTATGTCTCACTTTCAGATGTCGATTTATTTTTACGTCAGCATTTTCTTGATTACATTTATCAATAGCTGATCGACAATCACAATGGATAGATATAGCCGGTAAAGGCTTTTCTATCAATGGGATCTCATATAGAAGATCTCGAAGCCATTCTGCTTCTGTGCTAGTGGTATCTAGCGCTATCATTTCTGATTCCATGGTACTCCTAGCTATAACAGTCTGTTTGGTGGATTTCCAAGATATGGCTCCACCTCCTAGTAGGAATACATATCCGGTTGTGGACTTAATATCTATTGAGTCACTAATCCAGTTAGCATCAGAGTATCCCTCTAATACAGCTGGATATCCACTATAGTGGAGACCGTATGATATGGTTCCCTTAAGATATCTAAAAATTCTTTCTAACGCATTCCAATGGGACAAATTCGGGTTAGACGTATAACGACTAAGTCTATTTACCGCGTAAGCGATATCGGGTCGAGTATAGTTTGCTAGAAAACCTAGCGATCCTATGATTTGAGCATACTCGCTCTGTAGTCTAGGAAGTCCAGTATTCTTTGTTAGATGGGTATTTGGATCATATGGTGTGGATACTGGTTGGCAATCGGGGTCGTAAAATTTCCTAAGGATTTTCTCGACATAGTGGGATTGGGATAACACTAAACCATTGTTCTTCCTAATAATCTTAGTGTTCAAAATAACGTCGGCTTGTCCTAAATTTTTCATGTCAAAGTTTTGGGACAGAAAGTGTTTGATATCATTTATGATTTGTATGTTTGAACCGAATATCAGAATATCGTCAACATACAAACATAAGATGACAACATTATTACCATCTACTTTATGGTATACACATTCATCCGTTGTGTTGATATCAAATCCATAGGATAAGATAACTTTATCGAATTTCATGTGCCATTGTTTTGGGGCTTGTTTAAGACCATAGAGGGATCGAATTAACTTACACACCTTTCCTTCTTGTCCAGGTGCAGTAAATCCCTCGGGTTGGTCCATGTAAATTTCCTCATTAAGGTCACCATTCAAGAAAGCAGTCTTAACATCCATTTGATGTATGACTAGCTTATAGATTGAAGCTAAGCCGATGAGGATCCTAATCGTGGTTATCCTAGCGACAGGTGAGTAGACATCAAAGTAGTCTACCCCTGGTTTTTGGGTAAAGCCCTTGGCTACAAGTCGTGCCTTAAATTTATCTATGGTACCGTCGGGTCTAAGCTTTTTCTTAAACACCCATTTACATCCTATAGTTTTACAACCAGGAGGTAAATTGGTGAGTTCCCAGGTATGGTTTTGAAGTATGGATTGGATTTCGTTATCTATGGCTTCTTTCCAAAAAGGTGAGTCTATGGACTTCATTGCATCTGTATAGGTGGAGGGAGAGTTTTCCACCATAAGTGCATAGAAGTCATCAAAGACTTTCTCTACACGGGCACGTTTACTCCTTCTAGGTTCAGTTACCGGTTCAGTCTGGTCTTCAGGTTCTAATTGGACTTCGGGTTCGATCTGAGTTACCTGATTAGAACTAGAAGCCTGGTTATTGGGATTAGTATTGATCCTAGTCTTATAATTTACAGAGTACTGGTTGAAAACCAACTAGACGAAACCATTAAGATCCTTAGGTCAGACCGAGGAGGGGAGTACACCTCAAATGAGTTAAGTGAGTACTGTGATGACTATGGAATACTCCATGAAGTCACAGCTCCTTACACTCCCCAATCCAACGGTGTAGCGGAAAGGAAAAATAGAACCCTAATGAACATGGTCAATTCCATGTTACTAAGCTCTGGAGCGCCAGAGAACTTATGGGGGGAAGCCCTAATGACGGCTTGTTTTATCCTTAACCGTATTCCTTTTAAACACAATGACTTGACCCCAAACGAAGTATGGAAACATAGAAAACCAAACTTAGAATATTTAAAAGTGTGGGGGTGCCTAGCTAAGGTAAAAATCCCCGATAACAAAAGAAAGAAGATAAGACCTAAGACTGTAGATGCTATTTTTATTGGCTACGCTTCAGACAGTAACGCTAATCGATTTTTAGTGTTTAACTCTGAAATAAGCGAAATAGCCAATAACACCATAATCGAAGCAAGAGATGCTAATCGATTCTTGGGACAGTACCTAGCACGCTTCGACCACAGGCCAGAATTTCTAACTCTTCTTTTGTCCTAACATTAGATCTAAAATAATCGACTTGCATCTAATAGAGAAATCTAAATAATTAGATATATTTTAGATAGATTGTATCTCCCTTTTAGAAAAGTTCGGCAAGGTGAATGACGGTTCCATAGAACCCGCTCTGTCTTGGCAAACAATTTCTAAAAGAAATTTGTGACTTGTCCTTGTTTGCGAAAATAACATTTGCTAATCAATTTTAATATTAATAATTTGATTAAATCCTAAATTTGCTAGTTTAGAACGATTAGATTTCCAACAATCCAAGAATCTTATTGCCCCCCTCGTGCGGGTCTCGTGGCAATTGTTCTCGGAGATACGGCGACCCCGGTCAGGCGACCTCCTTCTCGTCGGCACGACTCCAAGAAGGTTTTGCGAACCTCGTAGACTTTCAGGAACCCAGCGACTCGATGACGATCTTCTCGAGGCCGGGAGGTAGCACCGCAGCAAGGCTTTGGTCCGAGAGAGGGAGTCTCTTCGGAGCAAAGGGGCAGCACCACAGCAACACGGCACGAGAGAATGGGAGAGAGAGAGGCAGTAAGCAGGGAGGAATTCTGATTTTCGGAGTGTGCACATCCCATGGCTGCACCGGGCCTTATATAGGCCTCGGGCAGTTAATGGGAGGCTGAAAGAAGGGAGCGGTTAATGGGCTGCGATTAAGCCCATTAACCTCGCACGTTACAGCTCACAGCGAGCCTGTACGTAACGGCTAGCATGCAGCGCTTCTCGCATAACGGCTAGTGTCCCAAATAGTAAATAATAAATAGTGGAGGAATTAAAAGCAAAAAACAAAAATAGTGGAGGCTTTGCAAACCTCGTAGACTTTCAGGAACCCAGCGACTCGATGACGATCTTCTCGAGGCCGGGAGGCAGCACCACAACAAAGCTTTGGTCCGAGAGAGGGAGTCTCTTCGGAGCAAAGGGGCAGCACCACAGCAACACGGCACAAGAGAATGAGAGAGGGAGAGGCAGAAAGCAGGAAGGAATTCCGATTTTCGGAGTGTACCATTCCCATGGCTGCACCGGGCCTTATATAGGCCTCAGGCCGTTAATGGGAGGCTGAAAGAGGGGAGCGGTTAATGGGCTGCGATTAAGCCCATTAACCTCGCACGTTACAGCTCGCAGAGAGCAGTCTCGTAACGGCTCGCATGCAAAACGGCTAGTAGCCAAAAAGGAATTTAATAAATGGGGAAGGACTTAAAAGCAAAAAACAAAAAGAGGGCAGGTGCGGACTAGCCCATTTCGGAGGTGCTATCGTGTCCGGGTCCGCGGGCGCACACACACGCGCCGCCCAGCCCATGCCCATGCCCAAGCCCAAGCCCGGCCCGGCTCGGCTCGGCACGGCACACGCGCGCGCGCGTGTGTGAGCTAGTAGAGCCCCTCCTCTAGTGTGATGACTAGTGGGGGGAAGTGGGCAAATCCTTATATGTTGGTAGGGGATTTCTCCCCTTACCGATATGGGACTAAAACCCAAGGTGTTTGTGTGGTTTTAACACATACACCCAACAATCCCCCACATGTGTTTAAAACCACTAAATATTAAATAAGTAAAAAATTCAAAAATGTAAAGTAAAAAGAACTTTGCTGGATTCCTTATACTACGCAGTAGGTGTAGGTACCTTCCGGTTTGAACCTCCACTTAGTACAGTTGTATACATCCGTGAGGATTTGGTGGACTACGCCTTGAACCAGCCTCATGTATCGAGTTTCTACAAGTAGTACACGTAGTACAGTTTTCGATGGTTCTAAGTGGGTTGCGCTATTAATGGCCTTGCGCAGATATCTTTTCTTGTATGTTTCTAGGGAGCAGCCCTGGTCCCAGAGTTGTGGCCTCACAACGATATACATATAGGTAAGTCCTAATAGGGGTGTGAGCAAGGCGACACCCCGCCTTATGGGTCTTGGACTTATTAAGAGTTTTAAACTCATCCTACCCCTTGCTTTTAATAAGCACTGACGTCATAGGGACGGGAGCATTATTTAGTGCTCCTTATTTTCAATCACTACTACAGTTTGTTTCTACCCATTAAACCTCCGTGAGGTTGGGTTCCCACTGCGGTGATCTTTCTTATGGGCTTAATCCCATCCCCCTCGACGATTCTAAGACCACTGTCCTAGAAAGGCCCTTAGTTAGATGATCCGCCAAATTCTTTTCGGATCTAACAAAGTCTAGGGCAATTATTTGATTTTTCATCTTATATCTGAGAGATCTATGTCTCACTTTCAGATGTCGATTTATTTTCACGTCAGCGTTTTCTTGATTACATTTATCAATAGCTGATCGACAATCACAATGGATAGATATAGCCGGTAAAGGCTTTTCTATCAATGGGATCTCATATAGAAGATCTCGAAGCCATTCTGCTTCTGTGCTAGTGGTATCTAGCGCTATCATTTCTGATTCCATGGTACTCCTAGCTATAACAGTCTGTTTGGTGGATTTCCAAGATATGGCTCCACCTCCTAGTAGGAATACATATCCGGTTGTGGACTTAATATCTATTGAGTCACTAATCCAGTTAGCATCAGAGTATCCCTCTAATACAGCTGGATATCCACTATAGTGGAGACCGTATGATATGGTTCCCTTAAGATATCTAAAAATTCTTTCTAACGCATTCCAATGGGACAAATTCGGGTTAGACGTATAACGACTAAGTCTATTTATCGCGTAAGCGATATCGGGTCGAGTATAGTTTGCTAGAAAACCTAGCGATCCTATGATTTGAGCATACTCGCTCTGTAGTCTAGGAAGTCCAGTATTCTTTGTTAGATGGGTATTTGGATCATATGGTGTGGATACTGGTTGGCAATCGGGGTCGTAAAATTTCCTAAGGATTTTCTCGACATAGTGGGATTGGGATAACACTAAACCATTGTTCTTCCTAATGATCTTAGTGTTCAAAATAACGTCGGCTTGTCCTAAATCTTTCATGTCAAAGTTTTGGGACAGAAAGTGTTTGATATCATTTATGATTAGTATGTTTGAACCGAATATCAGAATATCGTCAACATACAAACATAAGATGACAACATTATTACCATCTACTTTATAGTATACACATTCATCCGTTGTGTTGATATCAAATCCATAGGATAAGATAACTTCATCGAATTTCATGTGCCATTGTTTTGGGGCTTGTTTAAGACCATAGAGGGATCGAATTAACTTACACACCTTTCCTTCTTGTCCAGGTGCAGTAAATCCCTCGGGTTGGTCCATGTAAATTTCCTCATTAAGGTCGCCATTCAAGAAAGCAGTCTTAACATCCATTTGATGTATGACTAGCTTATAGATTGAAGCTAAGGCGATGAGGATCCTAATCGTGGTTATCCTAGCGACAGGTGAGTAGACATCAAAGTAGTCTACCCCTGGTTTTTGGGTAAAGCCCTTGGCTACAAGTCGTGCCTTAAATTTATCTATGGTACCGTCGGGTCTAAGCTTTTTCTTAAACACCCATTTACATCCTATAGTTTTACAACCAGGAGGTAAATTGGTGAGTTCCCAGGTATGGTTTTGAAGTATGGATTGGATTTCGTTATCTATGGCTTCTTTCCAAAAAGGTGAGTCTATGGACTTCATTGCATCTGTATAGGTGGAGGGAGAGTTTTCCACCATAAGTGCATAGAAGTCATCAAAGACTTTCTCTACACGGGCACGTTTACTCCTTCTAGGTTCGGTTACCGGTTCAGTCTGGTCTTCAGGTTCTAATTGGACTTCGGGTTCGATCTGAGTTACCTGATTAGAACTAGAAGCCTGGTTATTGGGATTAGTATTGATCCTAGTCTTATAATATACAGAGTACTGGTTGAAAACCAACTAGACGAAACCATTAAGATCCTTAGGTCAGACCGAGGAGGGGAGTACACCTCAAATGAGTTAAGTGAGTACTGTGATGACTATGGAATACTCCATGAAGTCACAGCTCCTTACACTCCCCAATCCAACGGTGTAGCGGAAAGGAAAAATAGAACCCTAATGAACATGGTCAATTCCATGTTACTAAGCTCTGGAGCGCCAGAGAACTTATGGGGGGAAGCCCTAATGACGGCTTGTTTTATCCTTAACCGTATTCCTTTTAAACACAATGACTTGACCCCATACGAAGTATGGAAACATAGAAAACCAAACTTAGAATATTTAAAAGTGTGGGGGTGCCTAGCTAAGGTAAAAATCCCCGATAACAAAAGGAAGAATATAGGACCTAAGACTGTAGATGCTATTTTTATTGGCTACGCTTCAGACAGTAACGCTAATCGATTTTTAGTGTTTAACTCTGAAATAAGCGAAATAGCCAATAACACCATAATCGAAGCAAGAGAAGCTAATCGATTCTTGGGACAGTGCCTAGCACGCTTCGACCACAGGCCAGAGTTTCTAACTCTTCTTTTGTCCTAACATTAGATCTAAAATAATCGACTTGCATCTAATAGAGAAATCTAAATAATAAGATATATTTTAGATAGATTGTATCTCCCTTTTAGAAAAGTTCGGCAAGGTGAATGACGGTTCCATAGAACCCGCTCTGCCTTGGCAAACAATTTCTAAAAGAAATTTGTGACTTGTCCTTGTTTGCGAAAATAACATTTGCTAATCAATTTTAATATTAATAATTTGATTAAATCCTAAATTTGCTAGATTAGAACGATTATATTTCCAACAATCCAAGAATCTTATTGCCCCCCTCGTGCGGGTCTCGTGGCAATTGTTCTCGGAGATACGGCGACCCCGGTCAGGCGACCTCCTTCTCGTCGGCACGACTCCAAGAAGGTTTTGCGAACCTCGTAGACTTTCAGGAACCTAGCGACTCGATGACGATCTTCTCGAGGCCGGGAGGTAGCACCGCAGCAAGGCTTTGGTCCGAGGGAGGGAGTCTCTTCGGAGCAAAGGGGCAGCACCACAGCAACACGGCACGAGAGAATGGGAGAGAGAGAGGCAGTAAGCAGGGAGGAATTCTGATTTTCGGAGTGTGCACATCCCATGGCTGCACCGGGCCTTATATTGGCCTCGGGCAGTTAATGGGAGGCTGAAAGAGGGGAGCGGTTAATAGGCTGCGATTAAGCCCATTAACCTCGCACGTTACAGCTCACAGCGAGCCTGTACGTAACGGCTAGCATGCAGTGCTTCTCGCGTAACGGCTAGTGTCCCAAATAGTAAATAATAAATAGTGGAGGACTTAAAAGCAAAAAACAAAAATAGTGGAGGCTTTGCGAACCTCGTAGACTTTCAGGAACCCAGCGACTCGATGACGATCTTCTCGAGGCCGGGAGGCAGCACCGCAGCAAAGCTTTGGTCCGAGAGAGGGAGTCTCTTCGGAGCAAAGGGGCAGCACCACAGCAACACGGCACAAGAGAATGAGAGAGGGAGAGGCAGAAAGCAGAAAGGAATTCCGATTTTTGGAGTGTACCATTCCCATGGCTGCACCAGGCCTTATATAGGCCTCAGGCCGTTAATGGGAGGCTGAAAGAGGGGAGCGGTTAATGGGCTGCGATTAAGCCCATTAACCTCGCACGTTACAGCTCGCAGAGAGCAGTCTCGTAACGGCTCGCATGCAAAACGGCTAGTAGCCAAAAAGAAATTTAATAAATGGGGAAGGACTTAAAAGCAAAAAACAAAAAGAGGGCAGGTGCGGACTAGCCCATTTCGGAGGTGCTATCGTGTCCGGGTCCGCGGGCGCACACACACGCGCCGCCCAGCCCATGCCCATGCCCATGCCCAAGCCCAAGCCCGGCCCGGCTCGGCTCGGTACGGCACACACGCGCGCGCGTGTGTGAGCTAGTGGAGCCCCTCCTCTAGTGTGATGACTAGTGGGGGGAAGTGGGCAAATCCTTATATGTTGGTAGGGGATTTCTCCCCTTACCGATATGGGACTAAAACCCAAGGTGTTTGTGTGGTTTTAACACACACACCCAACAATCCCCCACATGTGTTTAAAACCACTAAATATTAAATAAGTAAAAAATTCAAAAATGTAAAGTAAAAAGAACTTTGCTGGATTCCTTATACTACGCAGTAGGTGTAGGTACCTTCCGGTTTGAACCTCCACTTAATACAGTTGTATACATCTGTGAGGACTTGGTGGACTACGCCTTGAACCAGCCTCATGTATCGGGTTTCTACAAGTAGTACACGTAGTACAGTTTTCGATGGTTCTAAGCGGGTTGCGCTATTAATGGCCTTGCGCAGATATCTTTTCTTGTATGTTTCTAGGGAGCAGCCCTGGTCCCAGAGTTGTGGCCTCACAACGACATACATATAGGTAAGTCCTAATAGGGGTGTGAGCAAGGCGACACCCCGCCTCATGGGTCTTGGACTTATTAAGAGTTTTAAACTCATCCTACCCCTTGCTTTTAATAAGCACTGACGTCATAGGGACGGGAGCATTATTCAGTGCTCCTTATTTTCAATCACTACTACAGTTTGTTTCTACCCATTGAACCTCCGTGAGGTTGGGTTCCCACTGCGGTGATCTTTCTTATGGGCTTAATCCTATCCCCCTCGACGATTCTAAGACCACTGTCCTAGAAAGGCCCTTAGTTAGATGATCCGCCAAATTCTTTTCGGATCTAACAAAGTCTAGGGCAATTATTTGATTTTTTATCTTATATCTGAGAGATCTATGTCTCACTTTCAGATGTCGATTTATTTTCACGTCAGCGTTTTCTTGATTACATTTATCAATAGCTGATCGACAATCACAATGGATAGATATAGCCGGTAAAGACTTTTCTATCAATGGGATCTCATATAGAAGATCTCGAAGCCATTCTGCTTCTGTGCTAGTGGTATCTAGCGCTATCATTTCTGATTCCATGGTACTCCTAGCTATAACAGTCTGTTTGGTGGATTTCCAAGATATGGCTCCACCTCCTAGTAGGAATACATATCCGGTTGTGGACTTAATATCTATTGAGTCACTAATCCAGTTAGCATCAGAGTATCCCTCTAATACAGCTGGATATCCACTATAGTGGAGACCGTATGATATGGTTCCCTTAAGATATCTAAAAATTTTTTCTAACGCATTCCAATGGGACAAATTCGGGTTAGACGTATAACGACTAAGTCTATTTACCGCGTAAGCGATATCGGGTCGAGTATAGTTTGCTAGAAAACCTAGCGATCCTATGATTTGAGCATACTCGCTCTGTAGTCTAGGAAGTCCAGTATTCTTTGTTAGATGGGTATTTGGATCATATGGTGTGGATACTGGTTGGCAATCGGGGTCGTAAAATTTCCTAAGGATTTTCTCGACATAGTGGGATTGGGATAACACTAAACCATTGTTCTTCCTAATGATCTTAGTGTTCAAAATAACGTCGGCTTGTCCTAAATCTTTCATGTCAAAGTTTTGGGACAGAAAGTGTTTGATATCATTTATGATTTGTATGTTTGAACCGAATATCAGAATATCGTCAACATACAAACATAAGATGACAACATTATTACCATCTACTTTATGGTATACACATTCATCTGTTGTGTTGATATCAAATCCATAGGATAAGATAACTTCATCGAATTTCATGTGCCATTGTTTTGGGGCTTGTTTTAGACCATAGAGGGATCGAATTAACTTACACACCTTTCCTTCTTGTCCAGGTGTAGTAAATCCCTCTGTTTGGTCCATGTAAATTTCCTCATTAAGGTCGCCATTCAAGAAAGCAGTCTTAACATCCATTTGATGTATGACTAGCTTATAGATTGAAGCTAAGGCGATGAGGATCCTAATCGTGGTTATCCTAGCGACAGGTGAGTAGACATCAAAGTAGTCTACCCCTGGTTTTTGGGTAAAGCCCTTGGCTACAAGTCGTGCCTTAAATTTATCTATGGTACCGTCGGGTCTAAGCTTTTTCTTAAACACCCATTTACATCCTATAGTTTTACAACCAGGAGGTAAATTGGTGAGTTCCCAGGTATGGTTTTGAAGTATGGATTGGATTTCGTTATCTATGGCTTCTTTCCAAAAAGGTGAGTCTATGGACTTCATTGCATCTGTATAGGTGGAGGGAGAGTTTTCCACCATAAGTGCATAGAAGTCATCAAAGACTTTCTCTACACGGGCACGTTTACTCCTTCTAGGCTCGGTTACCAGTTCAGTCTGGTCTTCAGGTTCTAATTGGACTTCGGGTTCGATCTGAGTTACCTGATTAGAACTAGAAGCCTGGTTATTGGGATTAGTATTGATCCTAGTCTTATAATTTACAGAGTACTGGTTAAAAACCAACTAGACAAAACCATTAAGATCCTTAGGTCAGACCGAGGAGGGGAGTACACCTCAAATGAGTTAAGTGAGTACTGTGATGACTATGGAATACTCCATGAAGTCACAGCTCCTTACACTCCCCAATCCAACGGTGTAGCGGAAAGGAAAAATAGAACCCTAATGAACATGGTCAATTCCATGTTACTAAGCTCTGGAGCGCCAGAGAACTTATGGGGGGAAGCCCTAATGACGGCTTATTTTATCCTTAACCGTATTCCTTTTAAACATAATGACTTGACCCCATACGAAGTATGGAAACATAGAAAACCAAACTTAGAATATTTAAAAGTGTGGGGGTGCCTAGCTAAGGTAAAAATCCCCGATAACAAAAGGAAGAAGATAGGACCTAAGACTGTAGATGCTATTTTTATTGGCTACGCTTCAGACAGTAACGCTAATCGATTTTTAGTGTTTAACTCTGAAATAAGCGAAATAGCCAATAACACCATAATCGAAGCAAGAGATGCTAATCGATTCTTGGGACAGTGCCTAGCACGCTTCGACCACAGGCCAGAGTTTCTAACTCTTCTTTTGTCCTAACATTAGATCTAAAATAATCGACTTGCATCTAATAGAGAAATCTAAATAATTAGATATATTTTAGATAGATTGTATCTCCCTTTTAGAAAAGTTCGGCAAGGTGAATGACGGTTCCATAGAACCCGCTCTGCCTTGGCAAACAATTTCTAAAAGAAATTTGTGACTTGTCCTTGTTTGCGAAAATAACATTTGCTCATCAATTTTAATATTAATAATTTGATTAAATCCTAAATTTGCTAGTTTAGAACGATTAGATTTCCAACAATCCAAGAATCTTATTGCCCCCCTCGTGCGGGTCTCGTGGTAATTGTTCTCGGAGATACGGCGACCCCGGTCAGGCGACCTCCTTCTCGTCGGCACGACTCCAAGAAGGTTTTGCGAACCTCGTAGACTTTCAGGAACCCAGCGACTCAATGACGATCTTCTCGAGGCCGGGAGGTAGCACCGCAGCAAGGCTTTGGTCCGAGAGAGGGAGTCTCTTCGGAGCAAAGGGGCAGCACCACAGCAACACGGCACGAGAGAATGGGAGAGAGAGAGGCAGTAAGCAGGGAGGAATTCTGATTTTCGGAGTGTGCACATCCCATGGCTGCACCGGGCCTTATATAGGCCTCGGGCAGTTAATGGGAGGCTGAAAGAGGGGAGCGGTTAATGGGCTACGATTAAGCCCATTAACCTCGCACGTTACAGCTCACAGTGAGCCTGTACGTAACGGCTAGCATGCAGCGCTTCTCGCGTAACAGCTAGTGTCCCAAATAGTAAATAATAAATAGTGGAGAACTTAAAAGCAAAAAACAAAAATAGTGGAGGCTTTGCGAACCTCGTAGACTTTCAGGAACCCAGCGACTCGATGACGATCTTCTCGAGGCCGGGAGGCAGCACCGCAGCAAAGCTTTGGTCCGAGAGAGGGAGTCTCTTCGGAGCAAAGGGGCAGCACCACAGCAACACGGCACGAGAGAATGAGAGAGGGAGAGGCAGAAAGCAGGAAGGAATTCCGATTTTCGGAGTGTACCATTCCCATGGCTGTACCGGGCCTTATATAGGCCTCGGGCCGTTAATGGGAGGCTGAAAGAGGGGAGCGGTTAATGGGCTGCGATTAAGCCCATTAACCTCGCATGTTACAGCTCGCAGAGAGCAGTCTCGTAACGGCTCGCATGCAAAACGGCTAGTAGCCAAAAAGGAGCCGAGCCGGGCACACACGCGTGCGCGTGTGTGAGCTAGTGGAGCCCCTCCTCTAGTGTGATGACTAGTGGGGGGAAGTGGGCAAATCCTTATATGTTGGTAGGGGATTTCTCCCCTTACCGATATGGGACTAAAACCCAAGGTGTTTGTGTGGTTTTAACACACACACCCAACAATCCCCCACATGTGTTTAAAACCACTAAATATTAAATAAGTAAAAAATTCAAAAATGTAAAGTAAAAAGAACTTTGCTGGATTCCTTATACTACGCAGTAGGTGTAGGTACCTTCCGGTTTGAACCTTCACTTAGTACAGTTGTATACATCCGTGAGGACTTGGTGGACTACGCCTTGAACCAGCCTCATGTATCGGGTTTCTACAAGTAGTACACGTAGTACAATTTTCGATGGTTCTAAGCGGGTTGCGTTATTAATGGCCTTGCGCAGATATCTTTTCTTGTATGTTTCTAGGGAGCAGCCCTGGTCCCAGAGTTGTGGCCTCACAACGACATACATATAGGTAAGTCCTAATAGGGGTGTGAGCAAGGCGACACCCCGCCTCATGGGTCTTAGACTTATTAAGAGTTTTAAACTCATCCTACCCTTTGCTTTTAATAAGCACTGACGTCATAGGGACGGGAGCATTATTCAGTGCTCCTTATTTTCAATCACTACTACAGTTTGTTTCTACCCATTGAACCTCCGTGAGGTTGGGTTCCCACTGCGGTGATCTTTCTTATGGGCTTAATCCCATCCCCCTCGACGATTCTAAGACCATTGTCCTAGAAAGACCCTTAGTTAGATGATCCGCCAAATTCTTTTTGGATCTAACCAAGTCTAGGGCAATTATTTGATTTTTCATCTTATATCTAAGAGATCTATGTCTCACTTTCAGATATCGATTTATTTTCACGTCAGCGTTTTCTTGATTACATTTATCAATAGCTGATCGACAATCACAATGGATAGATATAGCCGGTAAAGGCTTTTCTATCAATGGGATCTCATATAGAAGATCTCGAAGCCATTCTGCTTCTGTGCTAGTGGTATCTAGCGCTATCATTTCTGATTCCATGGTACTCCTAGCTATAACAGTCTGTTTGGTGGATTTCCAAGATATGGCTCCACCTCCTAGTAGGAATACATATCCGGTTGTGGACTTAATATCTATTGAGTCACTAATCCAGTTAGCATCAGAGTATCCCTCTAATACAGCTGGATATCCGCTATAGTGGAGACCGTATGATATGGTTCCCTTAAGATATCTAAAAATTCTTTCTAACACATTCCAATGGGACAAATTCGGGTTAGACGTATAACGACTAAGTCTATTTACCGCGTAAGCGATATCGGGTCGAGTATAGTTTGCTAGAAAACCTAGCGATCCTATGATTTGAGCATACTCGCTCTGTAGTCTAGGAAGTCCAGTATTCTTTGTTAGATGGGTATTTGGATCATATGGTGTGGATACTGGTTGGCAATCGGGGTCGTAAAATTTCCTAAGGATTTTCTCGACATAGTGGGATTGGGATAACACTAAACCATTGTTCTTCCTAATGATCTTAGTGTTCAAAATAACGTCGGCTTGTCCTAAATCTTTCATGTCAAAGTTTTGGGACAGAAAGTGTTTGATATCATTTATGATTTGTATGTTTGAACCGAATATCAGAATATCGTCAACATACAAACATAAGATGACAACATTATTACCATCTACTTTATGGTATACACATTCATCCGTTGTGTTGATATCAAATCCATAGGATAAGATAACTTCATCGAATTTCATGTGCCATTGTTTTGGGGCTTGTTTAAGACCATAGAGGGATCGAATTAACTTACACACCTTTCCTTCTTGTCCAGGTGCAGTAAATCCCTCGGGTTGGTCCATGTAAATATCCTCATTAAGGTCGACATTCAAGAAAGTAGTCTTAGCATCCATTTGATGTATGACTAGCTTATAGATTGAAGCTATGGCGATGAGGATCCTAATCGTGGTTATCCTAGCGACAGGTGAGTAGACATCAAAGTAGTCTACCCCTGGTTTTTGGGTAAAGCCCTTGGCTACAAGTCGTGCCTTAAATTTATCTATGGTACCGTCGGGTCTAAGCTTTTTCTTAAACACCCATTTACATCCTATAGTTTTACAACCAGGAGGTAAATTGGTGAGTTCCCAGGTATGGTTTTGAAGTATGGATTGGATTTCGTTATCTATGGCTTCTTTCCAAAAAGGTGAGTCTATGGACTTCATTGCATCTGTATAGGTGGAGGGAGAGTTTTCCACCATAAGTGCATAGAAGTCATCAAAGACTTTCTCTACACGGGCACGTTTACTCCTTCTAGGTTCGGTTACCGGTTCAGTCTGGTCTTCAGGTTCTAATTGGACTTCGGGTTCGATCTGAGTTACCTGATTAGAACTAGAAGCCTGGTTATTGGGATTAGTATTGATCCTAGTCTTATAATTTACAGAGTACTGGTTGAAAACCAACTAGACGAAACCATTAAGATCCTTAGGTCAGACCGAGGAGGGGAGTACACCTCAAATGAGTTAAGTGAGTACTGTGATGACTATGGAATACTCCATGAAGTCACAGCTCCTTACACTCCCCAATCCAACGGTGTAGCGAAAAGGAAAAATAGAACCCTAATGAACATGGTCAATTCCATGTTACTAAGCTCTGGAGCGCCAGAGAACTTATGGGGGGAAGCCCTAATGACGGCTTGTTTTATCCTTAACCGTATTCCTTTTAAACACAATGACTTGACCCCATACGAAGTATGGAAACATAGAAAACCAAACTTAGAATATTTAAAAGTGTGGGGGTGCCTAGCTAAGGTAAAAATCCCCGATAACAAAAGGAAGAAGATAGGACCTAAGACTGTAGATGCTATTTTTATTGGCTACGCTTCAGACAGTAACGATAATCGATTTTTAGTGTTTAACTCTGAAATAAGCGAAATCGTCAATAACACCATAATCGAAGCAAGAGATGCTAATCGATTCTTGGGACAGTACCTAGCACGCTTCGACCACAGGCCAGAGTTTCTAACTCTTCTTTTGTCCTAACATTAGATCTAAAATAATCGACTAGCATCTAATAGAGAAATATAAATAATTAGATATATTTTAGATAGATTGTATCTTCCTTTTAGAAAAGTTCGGCAAGGTGAATGACGGTTCCATAGAACCCGCTCTGCCTTGGCAAACAATTTCTAAAAGAAATTTGTGACTTGTCCTTGTTTGCGAAAATAACATTTGCTAATCAATTTTAATATTAATAATTTGATTAAATCCTAAATTTGCTAGTTTAGAACGATTAGATTTCCAACAATCCAAGAATCTTATTGCCCCCCTCGTGCGGGTCTCGTGGCAATTGTTCTCGGAGATACGGCGACCCCGGTCAGGCGACCTCCTTCTCGTCGGCACGACTCCAAGAAGGTTTTGCGAACCTCGTAGACTTTCAGGAACCCAGCGACTCGATGACGATCTTCTCGAGGCCGAGAGGTAGCACCGCAGCAAGGCTTTGGTCCGAGAGAGGGAGTCTCTTCGGAGCAAAGGGGCAGCACCACAGCAACACGGCACGAGAGAATGGGAGAGAGAGAGGCAGTAAGCAGGGAGGAATTCTGATTTTCGGAGTGTGCACATCCCATGGCTGCACCGGGCCTTATATAGGCCTCGGGCAGTTAATGGGAGGCTGAAAGAGGGGAGCAGTTAATGGGCTGCGATTAAGCCCATTAACCTCGCACGTTACAGCTCACAGCGAGCCTGTACGTAACGGCTAGCATGCAGCGCTTCTCGCGTAACGGCTAGTGTCCCAAATAGTAAATAATAAATAGTAGAGGACTTAAAAGCAAAAAACAAAAATAGTGGAGGCTTTGCGAACCTCGTAGACTTTCAGGAACCCAGAGACTCGATGACGATCTTCTCGAGGCCGGGAGGCAGCACCGCAGCAAAGCTTTGGTCCGAGAGAGGGAGTCTCTTCGGAGCAAAGGGGCAGCACCACAGCAACACGGCACGAGAGAATGAGAGAGGGAGAGGCAGAAAGCAGGAAGGAATTCCGATTTTCGGAGTGTACCATTCCCATGGCTGCACCGGGCCTTATTAACCTCGCACGTTACAGCTCGCAGAGAGCAGTCTCGTAACGGCTCGCATGCAAAAAGGCTAGTAGCCAAAAAGGAATTTAATAAATGGGGAAGGACTTAAAAGCAAAAAACAAAAAGAGGGCTGGTGCGGACCAGCCCATTTCGGAGGTGCTATCGTGTCCGGGTCCGCGGGCGCACACACGCCCAGCCCATGCCCAAGCCCGGCCCGTCTCGGCTCGGCACACACGCGCGCGCGCGTGTGTGAGCTAGTGGAGCCCCTCCTCTAGTGTGATGACTAGTGGGGGGAAGTGGGCAAATCCTTATATGTTGGTAGGGGATTTCTCCCCTTACCGATATGGGACTAAAACCCAAGGTGTTTGTGTGGTTTTAACACACACACCCAATATAAACCTCTCTCTCTCTCATGCTCACCCTCTCACTTATTGTTTTTCTCACTCTCTCACCTCTCTCTTCTCTCACCCACTCTCACTCTCTGTTTTTCTCTCTCAGCTCTCTCTGGTCTCACCAAAGAAGAACAAAGTAGTGGGGTTCGGGCGTTTGGAGCAGTAGGGGGTCGCCGGTGAAAGGGGTCAGTCGGTAAGGCTCATGGGGAGGTCGCCTGAGTTCTGTGCAACCGAGGAAGGAGGAGGTCGAGCTGCCGGAGCTTGGTCTACCACCAAAGAGGTCGTTGAGCTCGGGCCCAACTCGAGGAGGTCATCGAGCTCAAGATAGGCCATTGGGGAGGTCGGGCTTGGGCTTGACTGCCAGTCACGAGAAGAGGTGAAGGAGGCCACCCGGGTGGCTGCTGTGGAGGTCGCAGGCACAGGGGGAGAGGGAGGTGGAGCTCGGTTTGCACCACACACACTCTCTCTCTCTAACTCTCCCGCATCCTCTCTCTAAAGCTCTTATTCTCTTTCTGCTCTGTTTGTTGCAGCCGGGGGTGGGGGGGGGCAGATCGGGTTTGGTGCTCTCCCTCTCTCTCTCCGATCTCTCTCACTCTAACCCTCTGTTTTTCTCACTCTAACCCTCTCTAATGCTAAACCTAAAAACCCCTAAATCCTAACCCTAAACTCCTCCCCCTAATCTCAAACCAAAAAACCCAAAATTAAGCCTAAAAACCCCTAAATTCTAACCCTAAACCCTTCCCCCTAATCCTAAAACAAAAACTAAGACTTTCCTACCAGCTGGGCAACTCTCTCGGTTTGCATGAGCACTGGAGAAAATTCCCTTGTTTTGTGAAAATTTCTCAGTTTTTCTCAAAGATCGTGTCGGGTGATGTCATCAAGGTTATTAATAGGACTCAAGGAGCTCTCATATGTGTTTGCTAAGAAATCTGTCTGAAGTCTTAGAAATCTCTAAGCTCTCAGATTCTGTGTTTCTGCTTGTTTTCTACGTTGGATGTCAGGCGAGGGTGCTTCTAGGTCGATGGGGAAGAAGGGTGTTATTCCTCGTCTGAAGAAGGGCTTCAAAAGCTTTCTAACGGGTTCGTCGGAGGCCGAGGGCTTGATTCCTCATCCAGAGGGAAGGTCTCAGGAGGAGGGCCGATCTCCTTGTTCTGAGTTGAAGGCTTCAAAGGGGAAGAGTTCTAAGTCGGCTCCAGCTGCTAAGGAGACGAAGAAGACAATGAAGAGGTGTCCTACTGGGGGGGTCACTGCTCCTTGCAAGCCTACACAAGTTCCTCGCATGCCGTTCGAGTTGGGGCCTCTGGTGTCAATTGATAAGGAGCCCCTCTTCATCCACGACAAAGGCCTCCACCCGATAGAAACACGACGTAAGGAGTATGTGAAGATGACACAACTGTTCAAGATGCACGCTCATATGCCGAGCTACCCGGCGCTTTGCAAAATGTTTGGTATTGATCCTAAGGTTGTGTTCCTCAACAACATCAGCAAGGAGAATGTAATGGGGACGATTGTTTCTTTGGGTCAACTTAATTGCGGGATGAGGCTATCCCTTCTACCGTTTGCTGCTCGTTTACTGAATACCTCGGGCATTGCTCCTGGGCAAGTAGGAGGAAATGCATGGCGCGTGATCTATGCATTCTACCGTGTGGAGTCAGATCGGCAGGCTGAGCTTCAAAGTTGTTATTCCGGTTTGCGAGAGGGCGAGGCAGCACGTATTGAGCTGGGCTACTTATTTTTTCATTACAGGTGGGATTTGAGCAATGTTAAGAGATCCACCTTCTTCTACCTTAAGGGCATATCTGCGCTGAGGCCAATTGAGTGTCTACCCGATTCTGATGAGACTTTTATGGAAAGTCCCTTCTAGATCTCGGGGAAATGGTCGCCGATTGCTGTGCCGGAGTTAATGCGATAAGAGGTATCATAGGAGGTGAAGAGTTACCAACCGAGTGGAAAATTTGGTTGGTCGTCGTAACGTGCAGCGGCGATCGACAATATCTTCTTGGAGCTGACATGTGGTAGTAGGTTATGGAAATAGTTTCGCTTCTGTCCTGTGCACTTCGGAACGAAGAACCTACTGTATCGTCTCTCGACTCGTTATGAAGATAATGAGACTATGTATTCCGATTATGGGGACGATGGGTGGAATCGAAAGTGGGTGAATATTACTGGGCCTTATCTGGTGGAGAAATCAAGAAAGTTGATCATTGAACCCAAGATGCATGGGCATAAGAAGATGGTCAAGGGTGGAGATAAGGCAGTTTCTGCCACTATCCCTTTGCATTCATCATCTCAGTATTCTCTTTCAGTGGGGGATACTTCTAGTGCCAATGACAGTGAAGATGAAGATGAAGAGCAGGAGGAGGAGGAGCAGGAGGAGGAGGAGGGCGGCGAGCAGAGCCATGTGGAGATCCCAGTGCCTCCTTCGGTAGAGGTACACCATGGTCGTGGCAAGGGAAGGATGTCACCTGGCATGGTGGCCGCTTGCCGATTGGAGGTGGCCTTCGCTTGCCGATTGGAAGGATTCCACAGACGGCGCCAAATTGTGGGGGAGGATTTCGGCTGTCGTACGTGACCCTCCTCCAACAATCGATTGAAGGTTTTACCCTTCGGGATGTGGCGCGCTTTGAAGCGCTGAGTGGTGACTTGCTGAGCTGTCACAAAAGAACTATAGAGTAGAAAGGTAGAGGAAGAGATGACACAGGATGTGGTGACAAAGTTCGGCCGAAGCCTACGTCTCCGTGCGGTAAGACGTAACCTTTGAATCCACTATCTCTGAATAAACAGTAGAGCTACTCTCGACAGGCCGATGAGTGCTTCTTACAAGTAATCAGAGGGTGGAGAGGGGATCTGAAAACCAGAAAGCCCGGGGAGCTCTGGAAAACAGAAAGTGGGATTATGGTTTCGATTTTGGGATCTGGAATTATTTACAGGGTTTGCTATTTATAAGGGCTTAGTTTATCTAGGGAATATTCAAGGAATATTTTCAGGAATATCCAAGGTTTGGTAAATACCCGGGGGGATTTACCAGACCCCAGATAGTGCAAGTGGGCCCCAGGCAGGGCTGTGGGTCCCACCATCTTACCCATGGGCCCCAGGCAGGGCTGCGGGGCCCACTATTGGACTCGTGGGCCCCAGGCAGGGCTGTGGGTCCTACCATTGGGCGTTAGCCAGATTTTGCACCCATAGTCATTTTCACTGTTTCTTCAGTACATTTATCTTACCATGAATGAACTAGATTTAATAGGTGAGTTAGTGGATTAGACTCACCCCCCTGCAGGTGTTATGAATCCTATAGAGACTGATCCTGCAGGACAAGGAGAAGAGGAAGAGCGAACCGAGAATTAACCGGAGGGAGTCGAGGATCCGCTCTACACTCCATACTATGAGGATGTAGGAGCGGAGATGTGAAGAGTTGATGTTGCATTTAAGTTTTAGGCTTTTATATTTCAAGCCTTGTATCAAACCTTTATATTATAATGCATGGTTATGAATAAAAGATGCTCAATTAATTCCAAATTTGATGGGATTTATTCTATATCAAGTTTTCTTCTAACACCCCAGTGTTATACTGGTTGATTAAATCCGTAAAATACCGGGGCATTGCAACATCTTTGATTTTCTCAATGGACATTGGTCTGGTCATCCACTGATTGTCCGAAGCAGTGATAAGACGAGGGATGGATCCTATGACATCCTTTGGAATCGAGTGCATCCTCTCGGTGCACCAGCGATCCAGAAAAATGACCCACTATGATGTTCTCAATATTATGACGGTTGTTGACAGGGGCACCATTAGGATCATCAAGAACCATGATGCGATTATTCTTTCTCTCACTAGAGTGGATCAGTGGAAGAATGTCATGTTTCAATCCCCATTTTTAATCTAATCAATACGTGATTTTTGTGCCCATTTAACTTCTTGCATCGCAAGAACCGTGTGATATTTAGCCAAAGCATGCCTTAGCTCACGATCCTCATTAGTAGTTAGAGGACACGTACTGTCAATCCATTGAAGATGGTCCACCACTTCTTTGAGTCGGTTAATCTTGGTTTCGATATGCTCGACAGTCTCCCTATTCCACCTTTGAAGAGCTCACTTGGTATTGCCAAGCTTACCAGAGATTTCCCGAGAGGAGGATATGGGGATGCTCAGCTTCCTCCACATTATAGGCACAGTCGTGGCTACGTAGCCAAAAATGTTCAAATCTAAAAGGCCTATGAATATTAGGAAGCATCGGTTCGGGGTTAACAAGGAGGTGACAGTGGTCAGAGGCAATGCGACCAAGATGGTTGACAATAGTATCCGGAAACAAATTCAGCCAAGTATCTGAGCAGAAAGCACAGTCAAGCCGCATCAAGATTCTACTATTACTACCTTGGTTGTTGCTCCAAGTATAGGGGTTGCCTCTGAAGCCCAAGTCATAGAGACCATTATCAGCGATAAATTCTCTAAACTCTGTAATCTCCCTATTAATAATGAAGGGTGTGTCCCCCGACTTGTCCCCAGGGTTAAGGATGACATTAAAGTCACCTGCAACCAAAACTGGGACATCGGTTTGACAAACACCAGAGATAACATCCCAAAGGGCACAACGTTCCCAGTAAGTTTGCTTGGCAAACACCCCAGCGACAACCCAGTTTCTACCCAGGTGATCTGCCACAATATCAAAACTTACTTGGCAATGAAAAAACCTGACAAGAGCTAATCGAGTGTTACCAAAGGAAAATTATTCCACCCAACCGACCATTTGAGGGGATGCAATGGTGATTCCAACCCCCCAATCTCCTAGCAATAGTAGAAGCATGATTATCATCGACATGGGTTTCAAGAAGCACCACCAGCACATGCTTCTTCTCTTGCAAGATTCTAGCACAATATTTGGGGGCAGCCGGCCTTCAGATACCTCTGCAATTCCAAATAATGAAACTCATAGTGTAATCTGTTAAGAAGTGCAAAACCAAAGAGAGTTTAGAGAGGTTGGCCATCACCCGTGGGATCATCGAACATCATCTCCGCCTCCTAGTCTAGGTTCTCCATCCGCCGTTCGGAACCCACTGGCTGCTTCCCCACCTGGGTAGGATTGAGGGCCTTCTCTAGGTGACTGAGGAACGTAGCATGGTCAGTGGATTTCCTTCCACGCCTTCGTCCCTGATAGCCGCCACCATGACCGGATAAATGTGCCTCCATGGTTTCCTTAGCTGCATCATTTTCACATTGCCCAGGCATGGCTGCCTGAGTGCCTCCTTAGGTGAGACTCCCACTTTGCTTCGGGACCTTCATAGACAAAGGGTTGCTATCTTAGCCGGTTCTCCGGTAGCTTCACACCCGGTGCAAGAGGTTTGCTAAGATCAATTTCAACGCGGACACGGATGGAACTGCCATCTTGGCCGGTTTTCCGGTAGCTTCACCCCCGGCCCAGGTGTGTTTGCACTGATACATAGCACACTGAATGTCGGCAATATGCTCCATTGTGTTGTTGAAGTGTCTAGTCAGTTGACTCTAATGACTACCCAAGAAAAAAGAAATTACAGCACATGTTGGGCTCCGGCCCATGAGTTTGACCTGCATAGGAGCCAACATGATGGCCCTCTTCCACTTCCAGGACATGCAACTATTCCAACCGTCGGCAAGAGGGCTAATGGGATCACCAACGAGTGGTTGGTGGAGGTGCTGATGGCCATCGGTGCGAGTCATTGACAAGCGATGAAGGCGCCGACGAACGCACTAGCGGTGAGCATGGTCATGGGACACGCTTAGAGTTTAGCAGGGTGTCTGGAGTCATCGACGAACGACATAGAGACGATGACGATCGTGGAGGGGCGAGCACAGCCACGGGCACGCCTGCAGTGTAGCAAGGTGTGGGAGTCGTCGATGAATGACATGGAGGTGGTGACGGCTGCGGAGGTGGAGAGCACAGCCGCGGGCATGCTTGTAGTGCAATAGGACGTGCGGAGTCATCGATGGCCGACGACGACAGCAATAGTGGCGAGCACAGTCACAGGCAAGCCTGCAGTACAGCAGGGTGTGCAGAGTCGTCGACGGATGAAGGACACAGAGACGATGGAGACTTAGACACACAGAGAATTGGCTGCACAGAAGTTGCAGTGGGCACAACTATGGTCAACAGTGTGTGGAGTCGTTGATAAACATGGAGTTACCTACATGCAACTTGCCTAGACACTGATAAGTGGTCTAATGGAGTAGCTGGTGGATGGCTCGTGGAGGCGCCTATGGGTTCCAAGTGTTGAGCACCGTTGACGGGCGGTAGTTTGAGAGCGAGGGGCACGATGACGCTGGACGCAGAGCACTGGCCATGATATATGGCAAATGATCATCAAAGAGCGATGGACCGGACCACAGAGGCATGATGTATGGTCGAAAGAGAGATGATCTATCGAAGAGCATGGCTCTTGATGTAACCTAATTGTGTGTGAGACAATATAAGGCTGCATGTTGGACTGTGGGAATCAACCACATTAAAAGAGTAATTTGTGTGCTCCTGTCTCCCCTATATGTTTGTTTGGCCAATGCGCTCCCGAGTCCAATCTCAACATTTCACACATGAAAGCTTGTACCTTAATGGACATATGTCCCACACTGTAACGTAGGGACAGGGTTAGTAAGCCCAGAAGGAGTCTTTATGATCGAGTGCGAATCTGGGTAGGAACCGGATTGAACCCGGCCCACTTTGAAGAGATTGGCTAATGGACACTATATATGGGCTTGGGCTTACAGTTTGGGTCTGAAATCTAAATGGGCCAAGTATGGGCTTGGCCCGTCCTGAGCTTGGCCCACTTTCATAATTGGATTCTGTCTACCTGGGGCTGGCAATTTCGGACCCGACACGGCAGACCCGACACGAAGTTAGCGGGTCTGGGTCAGGGCTAAACGGGTTCGGGTCCTAAACGGGTCGACACAATAGATCCTTTTAATAAACTGGTCGAGTCCGGATTTAGGATCTGGACACGGTAGACCCGGGAAGACCCGTTTAAAATTCACCGGGTCGTGTCGGGTCTACCCGCAATCCGATACTATAATATATAGTCTCAGTGGGTCTATCGGATTGAGTCGGATCGGGTCAACTGAATAATCCGTGTGGTAAACGGGTCTTATCGGGTCTACCCGTTTATAAACGGGTCGGGTACCGGTTTAGAATCTAGACACGATTAGTTAAACGGGTTGGGTCCGGATCTAGGGGTTTTGGACACGACCCGAAACTAGACACGACACGAACCCGATCCGACATGACCCATTTCCACCCCTAATATATGTCTAGAAATTGATTTTGTTATTCGATAAGATAACAACGAGATATTGAAGAATCTCCAACAGCCTCCGAAGTAAGAGGACCTCCTAAGCACTGTGGAACCCATTTTGGCAGCCACCTCATCAAAATATCGTTGAGAGAAGGTCCCCTCCAACAGCCTCCGAACTAGTATATCCTAGCCATTTTACACTAAACCCCTCCATATTTGTAACTTATCTAAACCCTCCAAATTTACAATAAATGGGTAAAAAAAAAAAACCGTTGGACAGTGCATGCATTTTTGGACATATAAAAGATTATTTGTAAAATGATGAGGGGATTTTTATAAAAAAATATATTGATTAATTTGTTCGGAGGCTCCGAAGGACCTCTGTTGTATGTGAAGTCGTTCGAAGGCTCCGAGCAAACATGGCCTATGTAGAACGCCATGTCAGTCTTCAGAGCACCAAACAGAGTCGGTTGGAGTGCCATCAATTTGCTCAGAGAGCCACGTCCTCCTTCAGAGCTATCTTCAGAGGCCGTTGGAGAGCTTTTACAACATAATTTATAGAAGCTTGGCGATGGGGTCCAGCTTAAGGACATAGTTGTTTGTTGGTTTGGCTTTGAGAGCTGATTTGGCTTTGAGCCAAGTTTTGACCTAGTTATTGCTGTTGACTTTTTTCTTTAATTTTATGTTTTAAAAACATCACCCAGTTAGTCTCTATCGTTTCACCCGTTGCAAATGGGTTGGCAACCAACGGCTATAAATGGTCACATTAAATGAGATTCAATGGTTGGATTAAAAGCCCATAAAACCCAAAATAAATGGCAGCCAACACACCCCTTTGCGGGCTATAAAATGGGCTCAAAACCCATGGTTTAATACACATTTTTTCAACATTTTTGCTCTTGAATCGCTGCTCCAAAATCTCCATTTTCAAATTTTCTTTAAGCTTTTTACTGGGCCCTTGAAAACGATTGTGCGATGTTCGTATGCCTTCTTCGATGTGTGCCAACGAGAAGGAAAGGTGGTCATCCGGGGGGTTCGTCGTATATGTAGTCTTCCTTGCCACGAGACCCGCACGTGGGGGGCAATTGGATTTCTAGGACAGCGCCAAAGTGTGCTTCGACCTCAGACCGTCCTCTAACTCCTCTTTTTTCTTAATGTTACGAAGAGAGGGGGAGAGAGAATAGGATGGGGAGAAAATCTCCTTGTATTATCTTCTTAATCTCACGATTGCATTACATAAGAATACCTCTCTTTATATAGAGAGAGTACGCACACCATTATGTTACCACAACCGAGGTGGGACTAATATAATACTAACACACTACATCTAATACCCCCCGTCAAACTGATGTAAGGTATAAACCGACATCAGTTTGCTTAATAAAAGGAAGGAGAAAGAAATAGAAAAAAAAAAAAAAAAATTACATCAAACAACCCTTTTTTTTTTTTATGCTGAAAAGTAAAGATAGTGCCAGGGCGACCTTGTGGGTGCAAATTTTGGCATAAATCTACAGCGGGACCCACCGGCCCTGCTTGGTGGGCCCACGAGGACTACAGTGGGACCCACCGGCCCTACCTGGTGGCCCCACGAAGACTACCACGGGACCCACCGGCCCTGCCTGGTGGGCCCACGAGGACTACCACGGGACCCCCCGGCCCTGCCTGGTGGGCCCACGAGGATTACAGCGGGACCCACCAGCCCTGCCTGGTGGACCCCCGAAGACAACCGCAGGGCCCGCAACTTTACCTGGAGGATCCCCAGATACTGCAGCAGAAACCGCCATTCGCCACCCAGAATGCCTATAAATAGCATAGCCTTTGAATGTAAAAAAAATTCTCAGTTCTAAAAACCAGAGCTCTGAGATTTCCAACTTCTGATCTATCATCTCTCTTCGATCTTCTTCTCTCTTTCGAAGAGATCAGGGAGCTTTCAGTGATACTCGGCCTGTCGAGGTCACTTCAGCATAAGTGTTAGTGAATTCGGGTTGCTCCCTATAGCACGGAGACGTAGGCTTCGGCCGAACTCCGAGATCACTTCTCTTGTGTCAAAATCTCTCTCTCTGATTGCTTTTCTGTTTACATATCAAAAAAGCAACAACTTCAACCAACCGATCGACCAACGATCTTCGACATTAACTTCGACTCCAATTGACTGGTGTTGCGAAGGTCTTCGGGTCGGCACGAAGATTTTCCCCCACAGTTTGGCGCCGTCTGTGGGATCCGAGCGAAAAGTTGTGTTCTCTCTACTTCGACTACCATATCAATATAGTCAAACTTCCTCGTCCCCTCGGTTAATCAGACAACTGATCGGACGTCGGCAATCTCGTTGCACCCTTCGCACTCTGAATGGCGAGAACCAAACATCAGGGTCAACCAGAAGGAAGTAACACTCAACATCAACCTCGTCCTGAGACTCGTTCAATGAGTCAAAGGCTCAATTTTGGGCAGCCCCTTTCTGTCCCCGAGATGGGGGTTCATTCAGGAAGCGGGAGATCAGTCGATCGACCGATCGCTCCTCATCCTCATCAATCAATTGGGCAGACTGTCCCTGCTCCTGCTGAAGATCCTCCATCGACTTACCAGATCTCTGCAATCGATTTCCAACTACTCCAATTGGCGAAGCAAAACGCCACCCTCACTGCTGAGAGGGATGCTCTGAAGAAGGCAGCTTCCGAAGCTGGAATTGCTATTCCGATCCCCTCCGCAAGTGAGAGGGTTGATCCTCCTCGACATTCAATTTACTCCGAACAACGGAGGTCAATGGGCACTGATGCTCTCGAGAGGATTCGACGCGACCCAACTCCCTCTGCTGCTCCTTGGAAGCAGAGTGTTTGGGATCGTCTTGAAGACGAGTCCTCTCAATCTTCATCTGGTCGTAACTGCGACAAAAGAGCACCATCGAAGCTCAATCTGCCAAGGAAGCACCAAATGAAAGGCGCTCCTTCAAAGAGTAGAGTCTCCCCTTCCATTCCACTCCAACGTGGACTTGGATCGGACCTTCGACATCGACTTCGACCGGCAAACACTTCAATACCAGAGCAAGACCTTGCGATCTTGCCTCTTGACCCACCTCTAGGTCGAGGACATGGTCGTAGGGATGGCTACTCTTCTGCCGGGCCACTTCATCGAAGCCTCTTCGAATCAGCATTTCCAAGAGGATGGAGAACTCCTACCCTCCCCAAATTCAACTGCGTCCGAGGAGATCCAAGCCTCCATATACTTGCCTTCAAGCAAGCTCTAACGCCACACGAAGAGGAAAACAACGTGCTCTGCCGCACCTTCGCGGGAAGTCTCGACGAGCCTTCACTCGACTGGTATCACAATCTCCGAGCTGGGTCCATTACCCAGTTCGGTGTTTTGGCTAACCTCTTTGTGCAGCATTACCAGCTCAACCTGAAACCCGAGAAGAAGCTCGACTCTCTATATCGACTAAGGATGGGTGCAGATGAGACTCTCCGCAGCTTCACGAGGAGGTTTCGCAACGAGCATGCTGCTCTCTCTGGAAGGCATCTGGATGATGAAGCCATCATGTTGGCTTTCCAGAACGCTCTCCGCTTCGATCTACACATCTACAACGACTTCATCCGTAATCCCCCTCCTTCTCTGGGAGCTATGTTCGATCGAATTCAGAGGGAGATTGAGGTGGAAGACGATCAAGTCGCTCGAAAAGGGCGAGAAACTAAGAGAAGGCCTGCTGAAAGAGAAGCACCTAAATATGCTGCAAAGGCTCACAACACTGAAGCAGCAGCCCCTCCGGCCAACAAAAGATCAAAGAATGATAGGCGTCGATCTCCAACGAAGACCACTTTTACCGAGTGGAACATGCCAGTCGAGCAGATACTCGACCGTATTCAACACGACGAGTATCTTCGGAGGCCCAATCCTCTTCAACCAAATTCCAAATTCACAGCAGACAAAACAGTCTACTGTGAATTCCATCGAAGTCACGGCCATTCCACCGATCGGTGTTTTCGGCTGAAATTCCATCTTGAAGACTTGCTACGAGAAGGCCACCTTCAAGAATTCGTCAACAATGGGCACGATCAACGTCGAACCTCTGCCAAGGGGAAAGAAGTGTGTTGGATACATCAAATCTCCTCTAACCGGCAAACTATCTCTGTGAATGCCAATGTTTTTGGTATTCATGGAACATTGCACAATCAAAGTCTGACTGGGAAAGAGGTGGATCGTCAAGTTCGACGCATCTTCCACGTTCGTTCTACTGCGAGCAAAGAAGATACCTGGATCGAGAAACCCATCGAAGGTCTTTCTTGGCCATCAATCGTCTTCAACGACACTGATCTTCAAGGAGTCCATACTCCACATCGAGACCCTCTGGTCTTGAAACTCATTATCGACGGCAGCACTGTCAACCGGATCCTCATCGACACCGGAAGCTCCATCGACATTATGTTCTCAGACTGTTTCAAACGTCTGGGACATAAGTATCAAAGCCTCGACGTCGTCCCGACTGTGATCACCGGCTTCAACGGTGAACAAAGCATCACAGTGGGCGAATCCAGATTTACCATCGACCTCAGCCGAGAAACTCGAGTCTCGGTGAGGTTTGCAATCGTCGAAGGAATGTCTAGCTATAACGCCATTCTTGGGCGACCATTCCTCCATCAGATCAATGCCATCTCCTCCTCTTACCATCAACTACTCAAATTTGCAACTGGAGAAGGCATCGTCTGCATTCGAGGCGATCAGCAAGCTGGAAGGTCTTGTGAAGCTGCTGCGGCAAAGACAGATCGAAAGATTAACATTGCTCCTCCAAAGCGGCCACGAGATGAAGCTGGTCCCTCTTCTAAATAGCAATCAAAGGAGATTCCGCTGACCGAACCTCCGCCAATCGAATGGGAAGCATCACCTTCAATTGAAGAAATCATCCCGATCAACATAGGCAGCGGAGATCTCCCTCGACAAACATTTATTGGTACCGGTCTTAGCGACGTAGAAGCGCAAGACATGGTATCCTTCCTCCAGTCCAATATCGACGTCTTCGCATGGTGCTTCGAAGACATGCCTGGGATCAATCCAGATGACGCTTGTCACCGACTTGCGATCAAAGAAGAGGTGAAGCCCGTCAAGCAAAAGCCTCGCACCATTCGACCAGAGCTACAAGTTGCTGTTCAAGAAGAAATTACCAAGCTACTCGCAGCCGGATTCATCCGAGAAGTAGAGTATCCAACTTGGATCTCTAACATAGTGGTTGTTCCAAAGAAGAATGGGAAAGTCAGAGTCTGCATCGACTTTACCAATCTCAACAAGGCTTGCCCCAAAGATCCTTTTCCCATGCCTAGGATAGATAGACTCGTCGACGCCACTGCTGGCCACGAGCTGTTGTCTTTCATGGATGGGTATTCTGGATACAATCAAATTCCACTCCACGCTGATGATCAAGAAAAGACATGTTTTGTGACTAGCCGAGGCCTTTATTGCTACAATGTCATGCCATTCGGCCTCAAAAATGCTGGTTCCACCTATCAAAGGCTAGTCACCAAAATGTTCGAAGATCAGATCGGTCGCAACGTCGAAGTCTATGTCGATGATCTCCTCACCAAGAGTTCCGTTCGGAGCAAACATCTATCTGATCTAGCCGAAACCTTCCAAGTCCTTCGAAAGTATCGAATGAAGCTCAATCCAGCCAAGTGCGCCTTCGGAGTTCAATCTGGCAAATTCCTGGGTCATCTTGTGACCAGGAGAGGTATTGAAGCCAATCCTGATCAAATTCGAGCCATCATCGATATGCCTTCACCTACAAATCGAAAAGAAGTTCAACGTCTCACTGGAAGGTTAGCAGCACTCAATCGATTCATCTCAAAGTCCTCAGACAAGTGCAAGCCACTCTTCGACAAGCTACGAAAGGCGGATACCTCCGGCTGGAGTCCAACCTGTGAAGAAGCATTTCAAAGTATCAAGAAATATCTGGTGCAAGCTCCTATCCTAACTGCTCCACTTCCAAAAGAAGACTTGTGGCTCTACCTTGCCGTGACCGATCAAGCAATCAGCGCGGTCTTAGTCAGTAGAAGAGAAGGCATCGAACATCCAGTCTACTACATCAGCCACACTCTTCTTCCGGCTGAGACTCGCTACTCAAAAACTGAGAAGGTCATCTTGGCCTTGCTCACTGCTTCACGTCGTCTTCAACCGTACTTCGTCTCCCACCAGATTACTGTCATTTCAGAACACTCACTCAAAGATATCATTGACAAAGCTGGTCGAGCTGGTCGAATGACCAAATGGGTGATCGAAATGAGTGCTCTGGGGATTCAATTCGAATCTCGCACTTCTATCAAAGGTCAAGCAATTGCTGATTTTCTAGCTGACTTTCCAGTTGAAGACCCCATCACTTGGGAAGATGATGTCGACATGCGCTTGGAAGATGAGGATACTCCTCCGATCAATCCTGCAACGAAAATTGATCCAAGTCTTGAAGTTATTTCTGCAACTCCTCCATGGAAGCTTTATACTGATGGAGCATCAAGTTCGATCGGTTCGGGAACTGGGATAGTCTTAATATCCCCCGAACTCGATCATCTCCAGAAGGCCACTCTCCTTGGGTTTAATGCCACCAACAACGAAGCTGAATATGAAGCACTCATTTCCGGACTCGAAATGGCAGAATCTCTGGAGGTAGATCGGATCATCATATACAGCGACTCCCAACTGATCATAAGGCAAATCAATGGAGAGTACACAGCTCGAGAAGAAAGAATGCAACTCTACTTGGCCTTAGTACGACGTCTTCAACAACGTTTTACTAGCGCTGAATTCATTCAAATCCCCAGAGCAGAGAACCGAGAAGCAGATGCCTTAGCTAATGCTGCCTCAGTTCTTGGAGATTCACTCGGAGAAAGGCAAATACAGATCGATTATCAAGAAGTGCCCAAGACCATCCCCGATCAACAGATCCTTACTACTATAAAAGAATCTGGGGGTGGAGATCAACTTCAAGACTGGAGGCGACCAATTCTTGACTTCCTCAAACATGGCAAAATGCCAGAAGATCCAAATCAAGCCCGAAGGCTTCAAAGGAAGCTCCCATGCTACACTTTACAAGGTGAAGATTTATATTTCAAATCTCACAGCGGGATGTTACTCAAGTGTCTTGGTCCTGAACAAGCACAAGCAATCCTGATTGATATCCACTCTGGAGCTTGTGGAAATCATTCAGGAGGAAGATCTCTTGAAGCCAAGACGAAGCTACAAGGGTACTACTGGCCAACAATGGCAAAGGATGCTCAACAAGTCGTTCAAAGATGCGAGCCTTGCCAACGACACGCTCGAGCTATCCATCTCCCTGCAGATGAACTTCATCAATTATCAAGTCCTTGGCCTTTCCATCAATGGGGGTTAGATTTCTTGGGTCCTTTCCCTCCAACTCCAAGCAAGAAGAAATATCTACTGCTGGCTACTGATTACTTCACCAAATGGGTTGAAGCTGTGCCCCTCTTTCGAGAGACTGACGACGAAGTGATCAAATTCATTCGGCACAACATCTTCTCAAGATTTGGCACACCTCAAGTTCTTGTTGCTGACAATGGAGCTCAATTTGACTCAGACAAATTCCGAGAGTTCTGTCTGAACAACGGTATCAAGTTATTCTATTCAACTCCAAGATATCCTCAATGCAATGGTCAAGCTGAAGCCTCAAACAGATCTATACTTGATATACTCAAGAAGAAACTCAACGACAAGAAAGGATTGTGGGAGCAAGTCCTACCTGAAGTTCTTTGGGGGTATCGCACAACTCCGAGAAGATCAACAGGGTTCTCACCCTTCCGTCTAACATATGGATCAGAAGCAATACTCCCAACAGAAAATATATCTAGTACTTTGAAGACCAAAGCTGTTGAAGAAGGAGTCAATGAAGAACTTCGGATCAATGATCTAGACTTCTCTGAAGAACTACGAGATCTAGCATCACTTCGTGTGGCCAAATATCAACAGAAGATCAAAAGAGCCTATGACAAGAAAGTCCACAAGAGACAGTTCCCAGTGGGTAGTTTAGTTCTCAGAGCAGTTTTCTACAATACCAAAGAGCACAGCAGTGGAAAGCTTGCTCCCAACTGGGAAGGTCCATATATCATTGAGTCAGTTGGAGGCAAAGGTTCTTACAGACTGATCACACCAGAAGGAGATAGATTGCCTCGAGCTTGGAATTCTAGACACCTCAAGTTGTTCTATCCATAATGTAAATTCTGTGATGAATAAAGCTCTCTTTCAAATGTTCAAGTGTACAAGTGTTCTGATTTTCAATCCAAGTTCTGAAGCAGTTTCAAGTTATCCATATTCAAATTACCAGGTCTTTTAACAAGTTTGGGTGTTAGGGTTGCGACCCAACCCCTTACTAGCAAATGTTAAAAACTGACCATTTTCAAGTTACCAGGTCTTAACATGTTTGGGTGTTAGAGTTGCGACTCGACCCCTTACTAGCGAATGTTAAACTGACCTTCGAATTTCAATATCCAATTTCAATCAATTCGATATCGTCTAACAGGTTTGGGAGTCTGAGTTGCGACTCGACCCCTTACATTCAAATGTTATTCGAATTCAAATTCAATTTTCAAAGTTACAAGTTTGGATGATTTAGTAGCGACTCAACCCCTTACATTCAAGTATATGCTTATTCAAATTATGTTCAAATTTATGAATACTCAATCATGTCAAATAGCATTCCAGAACTCAACATTCAAAGACATTCAACTCAAAAGAAGTGCAAGTTTCAAATACCAAAAAGATGTCTTCTATTATCATCAAAATATGTCAGATACAAGGAGCTGTTACATTTCAAAAATTTACAAGTACAACAACAAAGAAGAAGAAAAGTCTCAGGGCTTGGCCACACTCTTCGCATGCGACTTCTCCCCTTCAGATCCAGGACGAGCTTTACTCGCCACTGATGCCTTGGAGGATCGGACGCTAGCTACATGAGTCCTGAGCGCTTCTGCTGCCTTCTCTGCAGTTTCCTTGTAAACCTTGCACTCTGACAGCGCATGCTCCATTGCCTTTTTGGAAGTCTCCTCTCTGGCAGTGAAGGCAGCATGCTGAGTAGCAAGTTGTTGCTTCAGCTCTTGAATCTCGATGGTGCGGCCACAGGACATGTCCTCAACCCTGGAGAGTCAAGTCTTCAGGGATTCGAGCTCATGACTCTGTGCCTCACACCGATCCTTCAGCCCCTTGATCTCCAGCCTTCCCTTGCGAAGTTCCTCAATCTTGGATTTGAGAGAGGCTTTCTTCGAAGTCAGGAGATCTCTCAGCTCATCTCTCTCCGCGGTCAACTGATTTATTTCAGCTACAGCTTCTTTTGCTCCCGCCCTCAAGGAGAGTTTGGTTGCAACATTCATAAGTGCTGAGGTCTGCAAAAGAACAAAAGAGTTGAATTATTCTGAAGAAAGATACGATTCAAATGATCGATCAAGCAGATGCACCTACCAACAGGTTAATTCTATCAAAAGCTTCATCCAAAGTGGCACTCGGAAGGTTGATGAGTTTTCTGATCGCAGCAGTGGGGCGGTTGATATCAACGTCACCCAAGTTTTTTATTGTTGGAGTCAATCCAGCAGGCGTACCTGCAATCAAAGGGAATCAAAGTGTTAAATTATTTTCGAACTTCAAAGACAAGACATTCAAAGCAAGTTAAGTTCAATTACCTGATGTTTCGACCTTCGGCTCTTTGCCTTTTCGACGATCAGAGCCACTCTTAGGAGTCGATTTCTCCTGAGTCGGGGTTGGCGCTGGTTGAGGTTGAGGAGCCCCATCCCCCACTCGACTTCCCCTCTCCAAATTAGCAGGGGGGGAAGCATTCCTGGGAGGTGAGGCTCTCTCTTCTTGCGACCCGCCTGGCTGGATGAGCCCGGCCAGCATGGCCTCCACCTCGTTGAGCAGAGAGTGAGAGGGGGGAGGGGGTTGCTCAACCTCTACACCCCCACTCATTGTTGCTCCCTCAATGCGAAGAGCGTCGGGGGGGATTTGATCAAGAGGCGTGGGGTTGCTTCCAACCCCAGCACTCTTCGATAGTTTAATCTTGAAGCGCATCGGCCTCTTCAATTCGTCAAATTTGTAGGTGGGAACCACCTTTTTGCCGTCGCCCTCTGTGTCGAGAATTTCCTCCATCTGACGGGCTTTAACCTCGTCAATGGGAATAGGGATCGAATCCTCCCCCGTTGCACCACCAGTGGGGGTGGGAGGAATTTCTTCCTCACCACCCCCATTCTCATCATCCCCACTGGAGGGGGTAGAAGACGGATCGTCCTCGTCGTCCCCGTCCTCATCTTCGCCATTGCCACTGTTGTCGTGGCTGGCATTCTCAGTTTCTTCTTCTTCATTCTTCTTTTCTTCTTCTTCATCTTCTTTCTTCTTCCCTTCATCTTCATCTTCCTTAGGCTTAACGAGAGTTTTTCGCTTCTTCTTCACTGGGCCTCTTTGGAGCACCAGTTTCTCATCCATGGTAGGTAACCGGCGCCTCGCAGTGTAGATTTTCTTCTCGGCCCGAACCTTCCGGATGACCTTGCCTGACTGAGGGTCCTCCTCGTAGTCAGAGTATAGGACCTCGTTGTCCTCGTACCTGTCCTTTGACCTGTGGAGGAGATTGGCCTTGCCATATCTCACAGGACAGTTAGAAAACTGTTTCCACGACCTGGTTCCACAGGTTAGTTCGAGGAACAAGTTATCTATGGCTCCCGCCCTCTCAGAATTCCAGGCGAAGATGCCTCCAGCGCTGTACATTTTCACCGCCTCGTGCACGCTGTCTCGGGGGGTGTCGGGCACTGACATGGACGTCCAGGCGCCAGATACAGAAATTGGCCAGTCAGTATACAACTTGTCCGAAGGGACCGTATCGGTGAGCGGCCGCAGGGGAGATACTCCAGTCAAATTATAGAAAGGGCTGTCCTTCCTGTAATTCCATCGATAATGAAAAAAGAAGTATCCGAGCTCAATCCTGGCAGGTTCACCTTCCGGGATGCTAGAGTAACAGGCCCTCAAGTCCTCTTGAAAATCTGATTCCACCCGGCAGAACGCATAGATGATTCGCCAGGCATTCCCTGTGACTTGCCCCGGGCAAAGGCCAGATGTATTCAGTAGTCTTGCAGCGAAGGGTGGCAGAGGCAGACGTAGGCCGCAGTTCATTTGGCCGATGGTCACGATGGTTCCCATGACCTTTTCGTTGCTGGCAAAATTGGTGAAGACGGTCTTCTTGTCGATGCCGAAAGCCGTCTGGATGCTAGGGAGTGAAGGCTGCGCTCCCTTCCCTTCAGTGAAGTAAGAGAGAAGTGCTTGCCACTTCTTTCTCTTCGTATCTGTGAACTCACCACCCACATTGTACATGTACTCCGTCTCGTCTGTCAGGGGCATAAGAGGACCCAGAACAAACTTCACTTTGGGGATGAATTCCGGCCTTGATGGTGCTGAGGCAAAACCTACCCCTTGGTGCCTCTTGCCCAGTTGGCCAAGTTCAGCGAGAGCAGCCTTGCCTTTGCCACGGCCCCTCGGAGGAGATTGAACCTCGACAATTTCCTTCCCCTTTCTCTTCGAGGGAGCTGTACCGGACTTCTTCGAACTGCCTGATGAAGCCATTCGACCGATCGAACGAGAACAAGAATAAGAGCAGAAAATCAAGAGAACAAGGGTCTGGACTTCGAAAAATTTTGGAAGCGTGAGGCGAAATGACAGCCGGGGAAAACTTTTTGTACCCAGGGTAAAACAGGTGCGCAAATCGAGAAGACACGTGTCTTCACCATATCAAATCGCGTATTTTTGTAGGTACACGTGGCATCCATCCGTAGCAAGCGCAAAACCAGGCGAACAGTCGCGACCAGGCGAAACGTCGAACCTACCGGTCCACATGAACCAACGGATCAATTCATGGTAGTATTCATAGATGATGTATTGATCTATTCAAAAACCAAGGAAGAGCATGAAAAACATTTGAGATTGGTACTACGAGAGTTGAATCTTCATCAATTGTACGCCAAACTCAGTAAATATGAATTTTGGATTACAAAAGTTAACTTTCTGGGACACGTAATCTCTCATGAAGGAGTTACAGTAGATCCAGCAAAAATTGAAGCAGTAGTTAATTGAAAACCATCGAGGAATATTACAGAAATTAGAAGTTTTTTGGGATTAGCGGGATATTACCGTAGATTCATTCAGAATTTTTCCAGTATCGCTGCACCTATAACCCGACTCACTAAGAAAGGAGTAAAATTTGAGTGATCAGAACCTTGTGAGAATGCATTCCAAGAACTAAAGAAGAAACTCACCACAGCTCTGATATTGACAATACCAGAAAGTGGAACGAAGTACACACTTTATACGGATGCTTCTCATGTGGGGTTAGGCGGTGTACTTATGCAAGACGGTCGAGTAGTGGCTTACGCATCAAGACAGTTAAAAACTCACGAGAAGAATTATCCTACACATGATCTAGAACTGGCAGCTGTCGTATTCGCACTTAAGATTTGACGTCACTACTTGTATGGAGAACAATTTGAATTATACTCTGATCATCAGAGTTTGAAGTACATTAGCACGCAGAAAGATCTAAACCTACGATAAAGAAGATGGGTGGAACTATTGGTCGATTACGACTATAATTTTATTTACCATCTTGGAAAGGCAAATATAGTAGTTGATGCTCTCAGTAGAAAAGGACAACTGGCCAACGTAATAGCTGATAAATGGCAGTGGGCTTGCACGTTAGAAGACTTTGATTTAATCACGCAGAACTGTTCACCACAAGCTTACCTAAGTCACATCAGAGTTCATCCAGAAATGATAAAAGGAGTAATAGAAGCATAAACGTCAAATTCCAAACTTCAGGAAATTCAATACAAACTAGAAAAATAAGAAGCTATAGAAAACTGGTCTCTCGGTACAGATAATGGACTGAGATTTCGGGACAGATTAGCAGTCACTGATGCTCCTTATCTGCGCGAAGATATTTTAACTGAAGTTCATTAGTCAAAATTTTCTATTCATCCGGGGGAAAACAAAATGTATCACGACTTTAAACGAAACATCTGGTGGAGTGGTATGAAGAATGATGTAACCCAGTTTGTGTCAAAATGTCTCACGTGTCAAAAAGTGAAGACTGAGCAACCTCTTCCTATAGCAGAATGGAAATGAGAATATATAACTATGGATTTCGTTACCGGTTTTCCTACAACGAGAAAGGGAAATGATTCAATCTGGGTAATTATGGACAGATTGACTAAGTCCGCCCATTTTCTACCCCGGAAAACGATTGCGTCCACTATAGATAATAGCACCTTATACATGAATGAAATCGTTAGACTCCATGGGATTCCGGTAACTATTGTGTCCGATAGGGATCCTCATTTTACCTCTAAGTTCTGGAAGAGTTTATAGAAGGCATTGGGGACGGAATTGACCATGAGTAATGTTTATCATCCTTAAACTGACAAACAATCAGAAAGAGTAATACAAATCTTAGAAGATATGCTAAGATCTTGCATGATGGATTTCAAAGGTAGTTGGAAAGATTTTCTATCCTTGATAGAATTTACTTATAACAACAGGTACCAATCCAGCATACAAATGGCACCTTTTAAAGCCTTATATGGAAGACCCTGCAGATCACCAGTTTGCTGGATAGAAGTGGGAGAGAAGAGTATTATGGGGTCTGAAATAATTCCAAAAACTACAGACAATAAAAATTATTCGGGCCAATTTATTAAAAGCTCAGAGCAGATAGAAGAGTTACACAGACAATCGAAGAAGACCTCTTGGATTTGAGGTAGGAGACTTTGTTTTTCTAAAGATCTCTCCTAAAAAGGGTATACAACGATTTCACCTTAAAGGTAAACTTGCTTTCAGATATATTGGACCTTATGAAATATTGGGTAAAGCTGGACCAGTTGCATATTGATTGGCATAACCCCTAAGTTTGGCTAATATACATCCAGTCTTTCATGTATCCATGCTTCGCAAATATGAGCTTGATCCTTCTCATATTCTGGAAGGTGAAAATATCAGTATTCAATAAAATGCCTCTTACGTGGAAGTACCTGTGAGAATTTTAGACACCAAAGATAAAGAATTGCGAACCAAAACTATACGATTGGTAAAAGTGCTATGGCAACATCACAATGAGGAAGAAGCTACTTGGGAATTAGAGTCAGAAATACAAAAGCAATATCCACACTTGTTCGACAGCTAAGGTACGCACTTTAAATTTCTAGGACGAAATTTTTTTTAGAGGTAGAGGATGTAACTTCCCAAAAATATTAATAATTTAATCTAATATAATAAGAATTTTTGATAAAAAATTCAAAATAAAAATCGGACTATGTCATTACGTCCGGCTCATCGAAATGATCAAAAACCCTATACAAACTTTTACGTTTTGAGCACGTTTAAAACATTTAATCAGATGCCTCTTACGTGGAAGTACTTGTGAGAATTTTAGACACCAAAGATAAAGAATTGCGAACCAAAACTATACGATTGGTAAAAGTGCTATGGCAACATCACAATGAGGAATAAGCTACTTGAGAATTGGAGTCAGAAATACAAAAGCAATATCCACACTTGTTCGACAGCTAAGGTACGCACTTTAAATTTCGAGGACGAAATTTTTATTAGAGGTAGAGGATGTAACATCCCAAAATATTAATAATTTAATCTAATATAATAAGAATTTTTGATAAAAAATTCAAAATAAAAATCGAACTATGCCATTGCGTCCGGCTCATCGAAACGATCAAAAACCCTATACAAACTTTTACGTTTTGAGCACGTTTAGAACATTTAAAAATTTTAAGAAAAAAATGACCAATGTAAGGTTTTGAGCTAAGGACCTATCAGCAATATACTAATTGCTTTCCCGCTAACCAGAAAACCTTTAAAACTTATCTATCCAAACTTAAGAAAAATAAATATTTATAGTGAGAGGGGGGGGGGGGGGGGGGGGGGACACCAAAAGACAGCGAAACCGAAGACCGTTGGTTTTTGATCGAACGAAAACTGTCGCTCAGCTGAATAAATGAATAAAATAATGGGCCATTTTGCAATTAAGACCTTAAACCATTGGTATTCCTGAAAATGGCCTATAAAAATCCCCTTAGATCCCATGGTTCTGCACTCAAGCTAGCCCTCGCTTCGAAATCAGTGCCCAAACTCTCTGCCACCCAACAACCCCCACCACCAACCTCCGTCGACCGCCGCCTACCACCGTCGTTTGCCGCCGGCCGCCACCGGCCACCGCCACCGACCACCGTTGACGCTGCCGACCACTGCCCGACCACCGTCGTACCGCCGCCAATGGTCGTCACCGCCCGACCACCGCCGGTCGCCACCGTACAGTCCTCGCCGGTCACCGTCGCCGGTCGACTCCGTACCCGCCGCCCGTCGCTGACACCGTACCACCACCGGCCACCCATATACCTGGTAGGCCAAGAGTTTAAATTTTAAATTTCTGTACCGAAGCCCATTAACCCATTAAGCCTCTGGGCCGAAGCCCATCAAACCATTAAGCTCTCTGGGCCGAAGCCCATTAAGCCCTTAAGTCATTTAACATAGTCTGGACCGAAGCTCATTAAACCTATTAAACACAGTGGGCCGAAACCCAAAAAGCCCAAGTAACCAACTGATAAAACGACCCAGACATTAATCAAACTAAAACACTATTACTGAGAGCAACCTGACCTATTGTACTAAGGGCAGACCACACATTTAAATTCCGTTAGAATCGGCTATTTTGATCATATCGGGAGCAAACGAACTCCGAATTGAGTTCCGTCTGTGGCCATGATTTTAGAATGAAAAACCCTACAAAATAAGGATAAATTCAAAGTATTTTAAAAATTCTCTAAATACTCCTATAAGATAAAGTGCATTAAATAAATTAGTTTAATTAACAAACCTAAGAAATCCACATCGAAATTGGTTTCTGGCAAATTCGTGGAAAATATAATATAAAAACTAACAAAATATAGCAATATATTTCAGGTCATGAGTTTGCTAAGGCATCATCATCAGAAGAAAGATTATACGACTCTTCAGGTAGGGGACTAAACCTAGTTAATTCTTGCTAAGTGTATTTTATTGAAATAATGGTAGGATGCTATGGATTTGTAAATTTTTGAGATATATTGATCACTTATTTGGGTGTGGGTCTAGCCCTGGCTGAGGCCAAAAAGTAACCTGGGTGTGGGTCTAGCCCTGACTGAGGCCAAAAAGTAACCTGGGTGTGGGTCTAGCCCTGGCTAAGGCCAAAAAGTAACCTGGGTGTGGGTTTAGCCCTGGCTGAGACCAAAAAATAACCTAGGTGTGGGGCTAGCCTTGTTGAGATAAAAAGTACCCGGGTAAGGCTTGAGATTCCTACCCTGGATGAGTCCAAAAAGGGAATCGGATGATCAATGTCTTTTTAATTACTATTCATAGTCATTGTGGGGGAGGATTTCGGCCGTCGTACGTGACCCGGCCTCCTCCAACAGTCGATTGAAGGTTTTACCCTTCGGGATGTGGCGCGCTTCGAAGCGCTGAGTGGTGACTTGCTGGGCTGTCACAAAAGCACTATAGAGTAGAAAGGTAGAGGAAGAGATGACACAGGATGTGGTGACGAAGTTCGGCCGAAGCCTACGTCTCCGTGCGGTAAGACGCAACCTTTGAATCCACTATCTCTGAATAAACAGTTGAGCTACTCTCAACAGGCCGATGAGTGCTTCTTACAAGTAATCAGAGGGTGGAGAGGGGATCTGAAAACTAGAAATCTCGGGGAGCTCTGGAAAACAGAAAGTGTGATTATGGTTTCGATTTTGGGATCTGCAATCATTTACAGGGTTTGCTATTTATAAAGGCTTAGTTTATCTGGGAAATATTCCAGGAATATTCCCAGGAATATCCGGGGTTTGGTAAATACCCGGGGGGATTTACCAGACCCTAGATAGTGCAAGTGGCCCCCAAGCAGGGCTGCGGGTCCCACCGTCTTACCCATGGGCCCCAGGCAGGGCTGCGGGTCCCACCATTAGACTCGTGGGCCCCAGGCAGGGTTGTGGGTCCCACCATTGGGTGTTAGCCAGATTTTGCACCCACAGTTACCCCCTCCCAGCTAGATAGGTGTTAACCTAGCTGGTTGGGACTTTTTAGTGCAAAGTCTGTCGCTCGTCTGCCGACCCTCTATCCAGAGTTGGTCGTTATTTGTCTGCCGACCAGCTACGTGAGGCCGACCATTGGGCCCGCCGACCCCCTGCCAGGGGTCGGTCGGGTATGCGTCTGTCGACCCGTTGCATGGGGCCAACCATCGTCTGTCTTCCGACCCGTTGCGCGGGGCTGACTGCTGTGCGTCTGCCGACCCATTGCGTGGGTCTGACCATAGTTTGTCTGCCAACTCGTTGCGCGGGGCCGACGTACCGTCGTCTGCCAGCCGACCCCCTCTATAGGGCCGACCGTCGTCTGCCAGCCAATCCCCTGTGCGGGGTCGACCGTCGTCTGTCAGTCGACCCCCTGTGCGGGGCCGACCGTCGTCTGTCTGCTGACTCCCTGCGCTGAGTTGGTCATCGTTTGTCTGTCGACCAGCTACGCGAGGCCGACCATTGGGCCCACCGACCCCCTGCCAGGGGTCGGTTGGGTGTGCGTCTGCCGACCCGTTGCCTGGGGCCGGCCATCGTCTGTCTTTCAACCCGTTGCGCTGGGCCGACCCTCGTCTGCTTGTCGACCCGTTGCTCGGGGCTGACTGCTGTGCGTCTGCCGACCCTTTGCGCGGGGCCGACCATAGTATGTCTGCCGACCCGTTGCGCGAGGCCGACCATCGTCTGCCAGTCGACCCCCTGTGCGGGACCAACCGTCGTCTGTCAGCCGACCCCCTGTTCGGGATCGACCGTCGTTTGTCTGCCGACTCCCTGCGCTGAGTTGGTCATCGTTTGTCTGTCGACCAGCTACATGAGGCTGACCATTGGGCTTGCCGACCCCCTGCCAGGGGTCAGTTGGGTGTGCATCTGCCGACCCGTTGCCTGAGGTCGGCCATCGTCTGTCTTCCAACCCGTTGCGCTGGGTCGACCCTCGTCTGCTTGTCGACCCGTTGCACGGGGCTGACTGTTGTGCGTCTGCCGACCCGTTGCGCGGGGCCGACCATAGTCTATCTATCAACCCGTTGCGCGGGGCCGACCATAGTCTGTCAGCCGACCCCCTCCGCGGGGCTGACCGTCACGCCCACCAACCTCCTGCTAGGGGCCGATCGGGTGTGCGTCTGCCGACTATACGTATACCCCCGCCTAACCAGCTAGGTGGTAACCTAGTTGGTTGGGACGCTGTGGTGCGAACGGGTCGGCACCTAGCCGGCAGGGGTCGGGGGTTTGATGCCGGCAGAGGGGCAGAGTCATACTGAGGGGACCCCCTGGGCCAGGGTAGGCGAAAACTACCCAAGGGGGTTCGAATGCAAACAAAGGGGAATGGGGGGTCGGTTGCAAAACGAAAAAGGATGGGGGGTTGATTGCAAATATAGGAAAAAAGGATGGAAAATTGTGAGCCGGAGCTACGTACGACGAGACATAGCGATTGCATCCGGGATCAAAATTTGCCGATATCAGAGCCAGTGCGATCCTCGTATGACCCTCTATAAGGGCATCTAGAGCTGAGGGGAGAATGAAGCTGATGAGCCCATCATTGCGCGATGGGAAAACAGGATAAAACACTAGTTAAAACTCGGATGGCGGAGAAAAAAGGCATGAAATCGCGACCCGGAGCCATGTACGATGAGTGATACCGTGCGTATCCGGACCCGGAATTTGTCAATGCCAGTGCCCGGGCGATCCTCACATGGCCGTCTACAAGGGCATCTAGAGTTCAGGTGAAAATGAAGCCGATGAACCCATCATTGCGCGATGTAAAAACATGATAAAATACAAGTTAAAGCTTGAAAATTGATTCGGTCTGGGGCACCCTTCGCTCGGTTAACCATAGAGGTGAAGGGGAGGGGGGTCCCTTATGGGTGCACGTTCCCCTCGGGGTGGGGAGATTGGGCATGTGGCGCACCAGCCAAGGGGGAGCTGGGGGCGGCCTTGGTTGAAGGGGAAATGGGGCAACAGGGGGGTTTGGCTGGTCGGGTAATATGTAGTGATCTGGTCGGATGGGCTGGTCGGGTGGGAGGCAGGGGAAGGGGCTGGTCGGGTGGGGGGTGGTCGGGTGGGGGTGGTCGGGTTTGAGGAGGGGAGAGGGTGAGATGGGTTCGGTGCTTTAGTGCTGGTTTGAATCCCTCTCTCTCTCTCTCTCTCTCTCTCTCTCTCTCTCTCTCTCTCTCTCTCTCTCTCTCTCTCTCTCTCTCTCATCCTCTCACTCACTCTATCATTCAGTTCAGGGGAGAGAAGGTTGGTCGGGTGGGGAGGGTGGTCGGGTTTGAGGAGGAGAGAGAGGATGAGATGGGTGGTCGGGTTTGAGGAGGGGAGAGAGTGAGGAGCTGGTCGGGTGGGTTTAGTGCTTTAGTGCTTGCATGAATCCCTCTCTCTCTCTCTCTCTCTCTCTCTCTCTCTCTCTCTCATCCTCTCATTCACTCTATCTTCAGTGCAGGGGAGAGAAGGTTGGTCGGGTGGGGAGGGTGGTCGGTTTTGAGGAGGAGAGAGAGGGTGAGATGGGTGGTCGGGTTTGAGGAGGGGAGAAAGTGAGGAGCTGGTCGGGTGGGTTCAGTGCTTTAGTGCTTGTATGATCGCACTCTCTGAATTCTCTCTCTCTCTCTCTCTCTCTCTCTCTCTCTCTCTCTCTCTCTCTCTTATCCTCTCACTCACTCTCTTATTCTCTCACTCTAAACCTCTCTCTCATGCTCACCCTCTCACTCACTATTTTTCTCACTCTCTCACCTCTCTCTTCTCTCACCCACTCTCACTCTCTGTTTTTCTCTCTCAGCTCTCTCTGGTCTCACCAAAGAAGAACAAGGTAGTGGGGTTCGGGCGTTTGGAGCAGTAGGGGGTCGCCGATGAAAGGGGTCGGTCGGTGAGGCTCATGGGGAGGTCGCCCGAGTTTTGTGCAACCGAGGAAGGAGGAGGTCGAGCTGCCGGAGCTTGGTCTACCACCAAAGAGGTCGTTGAGCTCGGGCCCAACTCGAGGAGGTCGTCGAGCTCAAGATAGGCCATTGGGGAGGTCGGGCTTGGGCTTGACTGCCTGTCACGAGAAGAGGTGAAGGAGGCCACCCGGGTGGCTGCTGTGGAGGTCGCAGGCACAGGGGGAGAGGGAGGTGGAGCTCGGTTTGCACCACACACACACTCTCTCTCTAACTCTCCCGCACACTCTCTCTCTAACTCTCCCGCACCCTCTCTCTAAAGCTCTTATTCTCTCTCTGCTCTGTTTGTTGCGGCCGGGGGTGGGGGGCAGGTCGGGTTTGGTGCTCTCCCTCTCTCTCCGATCTCTCTCACTCTAACCCTCTGTTTTTCTCACTCTAACCCTCTCTAATACTAAACCTAAAAACCCCTAAATCCTAACCCTAAACTCCTCCGCCTAATCTCAAACCAAAAAACCCAAAATTAAGCCTAAAAACCCCTAAATTCTAACCCTAAACCCTTCCCCCTAATCCTAAAACAAAAACTAAGACTTTCCTACCAGCTGGGCAACTCTCTCGGTTTGCGTGAGCGCTGGAGAAAATTCCCCTGTTTTGTGAAAATTTTCTAGTTTTTCTCGAAGATCGTGTCGGGTGATGTCATCGAGGTTATAAATAGGACTCAAGGAGCTCTCACATGTGTTTGCTGAGAAATCTATTTGAAGTCTCAGAAATCTCTGAGCTCTCAGATTCTGTGTTTCTGCTTGTTTTCTACGTTGGATGTCAGGCGAGGGTGCTTCTAGGTCGATGAGGAAGAAGGGTGTTATTCCTCGTCTGAAGAAGGGCTTCAAAAGCTTTCTGTCGGGTTCGTCGGAGGCCGAGGGCTTGATTCCTCATCCAGAGGGAAGGTCTCAAGAGGAGGGCCGATCTCCTTGTTCTGAGTTGAAGGCTTCAAAGGGGAAGAGTTCTAAGTCGGCTCCAGCTGCTAAGGAGACGAAGAAGACAATGAAGAGGTGTCCTACTGTGGGGGTCACTGCTCCTTGCAAGCCTACGCAAGTTCCTCGCATGCCGTTCGAGTTGGGGCCTCTGGTGCCGATTGATAAGGAGCCCCTCTTCATCCACGACAAAGGCCTCCACCCGATAGTATGTGAAGATGGCGCGATTGTTCAAGATGCACGCTCATATGCCGAGCTACCCGGCGCTTTGCAAAATGTTTGGTATTGATCCTAAGGTTGTCTTCCTCAACAACATCAGCAAGGAGAATGTAATGGGGACGATTGTTTCTTTGGGTCAACTTAATTACGGGATGAGGCTACCCCTTCTACCGTTTGCTGCTCGTTTGCTGAATACCTCGGGCATCGCTCCTGGGCAAGTAGGAGGAAATGCATGGGGCATGATCTATGCATTTTGCCGTGTGGAGTCAGATCGGTAGGCTGAGCTTCAAAGTTATTATTCCGGTTTGCGAGAGAGCGAGGCAGCACGTATTGAGCTGGGCTACTTATTTTTTCATTACAGGTGGGTCTTGAGCAATGTTAAGAGATCCACCTTCTTCTACCTTAAGAGCATATCTGCGCTGAGGCCAATTGAGTGTTTACCCGATTCTGACGAGACTTTTATGGAAGGTCCCTTCTCGATCTCGAGAAAATGGTCGCCGCTTGCTGTGCTGGAGTTAATGCGATACGAGGTATCGGAGGAGGTGAAGAGTTACCAATCGAGTGGAAAATTTGGTTGGTCGTCGCAACATGCAGCTGCGATCGACAATATCTTCTTGGAGCTGACGTGTAGTAGTAGGTTATGGAAACAGTTTCGCTTCTGCCCTTTGCACTTCGAAACGAAGAACCTGTTGCATCGTCTCTCGACTCGTTATGAAGATAATGAGACTGTGTATTCCGATTATGGGGACGATGGGTGGAATCGAAAGTGGGCGAATATAGCTGGGCCTTATCTGGTGGAGAAACCAAAAAAGTTGATCATTGAATCCAAGATGCATGGGCGTAAGAAGGTGGTCAAGGGTGGAGATAAGGCAGTTCCTACCACTATCCCTTTGCATTCATCATCTCAGTATTCTCTTTCAGTGGGGGATACTTCTAGTGTTAGCGACAGTGAAGATGAAGATAAAAAGCTGAAGGAGAAGGAGCAAGAGGAGGAGGAGGGCGGCGAGTAGAGCCGTGTGGAGATCCCGGTGCCTCCTTCGGTAGAGGTACACCATGGTCGTGGCAAGGGAAGGATGTCACCTGGCATGGTGGCCTTTTCTTACCGATTGGAGGTGGCCTTCGCTTGCCGATTGGAAGGATTCCACAGACGGTGCCAAACTATGGGGGAGGATTTCGGCCGTCATACGTGACTCTCCTCCAACAGTCGATTGAAGGTTTTACCCTTCGGGATGTGGCGTGCTTCGAAGCACTGAGTGGTGACTTGCTGAGCTGTCACAAAAGCACTATAGAGTAGAAAGGTAGAGGAAGAGATGACACAGGATGTAGTGACAAAGTTCGGCCGAAGCCTACGTCTCCGTGCGGTAAGACGCAAGTAAACAGTAGAGCTACTCTCGACAGGCCGATGAGTGCTTCTTACAAGTAATCAGAGGATGGAGAGGGGATCTGAAAACCAGAAAGCCTGGGGAGCTCTGGAAAACAGAAAATGGAATTATGGTTTCAATTTTGGGATCTGGAATTATTTACAGGGTTTGCTATTTATAAGGGCTTAGTTTATCTGGGGAATATTCCAGGAATATTTCCAAGAATATCCGGGGTTTGGTAAATACCCAGGGGGATTTACCAGACCCCAAATAGTGCAAGTGGGCCCCAGGTAGGGCTGCGGGTCCCACCGTCTTACCCATGGGCCCCAGGCAGGGCTGCGGGGCCCATCATTGGACTCGTGGGCCCTAGGCAGGGCTGTGGGTCCCACCATTGGGCGTTAGCCAGATTTTGTATCCACAGTCATTTTCACTGTTTTTTCAGTACATTTATCTTACCATGAATGAACTAGATTTAATATGTGAGTCAGTGGATTAGACTCACCCTCCTACAGGTGTTATGAATTCTATAGAGACTGATCCTGTAGGACAAGGAGAAGAGGAAGAGTGAACAGAGAATGAACCGGAGGGAGTCGAGGATCCGCTCTACACTCCATACTACGAGGATGTAGGAGCGGAGATGTGAAGAGTTGATATCGCATTTAAGTTTTAGGCTTTTATATTTCAAGCCATGTATCAAACCTTTATATTATAATGCATGGTTATGAATAAAAGAGGCTTAATTAATTCCAAATTTGATGGGATTTATTCTATATCAAGTTTTCTTCTAACACCCCAGTGTTATACGGGTTGATTAAATCTGTAAAATACCGGGGCGTTGCAACATCTTTGATTTTTCCAATGGACATTGGTCTGGTCATCCACTGATTGTCCGAAGCAGTGATAAGACGAGGGATGGATCCTATGACATCCTTTGGAATCGAGTGCATCCTCTCGGTGCACCAGCGATCCAGAAAAATAACCCACTATGATGTTCTCAATATTATGACGGTTGTTGACAGGGGCACCATTAGGATCATCAAGAACCATGATGCGATTATTCTTTCTCTCACTAGAGTGGATCAGTGGAAGAATGTCATGTTTCAATCCCCATTTTTAATCTAATCAATACGTGATTTTTGTGCCCATTTCACTTTTAGATCTTGTATCGCAAGAACCGTGTGATATTTAGCCAAAGCATGCCTTAGCTCACGATCCTCATTAGTAGTTAGAGGACACGTACTGCCAATCCATTGAAGATGGTCCACCACTTCTTTGAGTCGGTTAATCTTGGTTTCGATATGCTCGACAGTCTCCCTATTCCACCTTTGAAGAGCTCACTTGGTATTGCCAAGCTTACCAGAGATTTCCCGAGAGGAGGATATGGGGATGCTCAGCCTCCTCCACATCATAGGCACAATCGTGGCTACGTAGCCAAAAATGTTCAAATCTAAAAGGCCTATGAATATTAGGAAGCATCGGCTCGGGGTTAACAAGGAGGGGACAGTGGTCGGAGGCAATGCGACCAAGATGGTTGACAATAGTATCCGGAAACAAATTCAGCCAAGTATCTGAGCAGAAAGCACAGTCAAGCCGCATCAAGATTCTACTATTACTACCTTGGTTGTTGCTCCAAGTATAGGGGTTGCCTCTGAAGCCCAAGTCATGGAGAGCATTATCAGTGATAAATTCTCTAAGCTCTGTAATCTCCCTATTAATAATGAAGGGTGTGTCCCCCGACTTGTCCACAGCGTTAAGGATGACATTAAAGTTACCTGCAACCAAAACTGGGACATCGGTTTGACAAACACCAGAGATAACATCCCAAAGGGCACAACGTTCCCAGTAAGTTTGCTTGGCAAACACCCCAGTGACAACCCAGTTTCTACCCAGGTGATCTGCCACGATATCAAAACTTACTTGGCAATTGATGGAAAAAACCTGACAAGAGCTAATCGAGTGTTACCAAAGGAAAATTATTCCACCCAACCGACCATTTGAGGGGATGCAATGGTGATTCCAACCCCCCAATCTCCTAGCAATAGTAGAAGCATGATTATCATCGACATGGGTTTCAAGAAGCACCACCAGCACATGCTTCTTCTCTTGCAAGATTCTAGCACAATATTTGGGGGCAGCCGGCCTTCAGATACCTCTGCAATTCCAAATAATGAAACTCATAGTGTAATCTGTTAAGAAGTGCAAAACCAAAGAGAGTTTAGAGAGGTTGGCCATCACCCGTGGGATCATCGAACATCATCTCCGCCTCCTAGTCTAGGTTCTCCATCCGCTGTTCGGAACCCACTGGCTGCTTCCCCACCTGGGTAGGATTGAGGGCCTTCTCTAGGTGACTGAGGAACGTAGCATGGTCAGTGGATTTCCGGCCCATGAGTTTGACCTCCGGCCCATGAGTTTGACCTGCATAGGAGCCAACATGATGGCCCTCTTCCACTTCCAGGACATGCAACTATTCCAACCTTCGGCAAGAGGGCTAATGGGATCACCAACGAGTGGTTGGTGGAGGTGCTGATGGCCATCGGTGCGAGTCATTGACAAGCGATGAAGGCGCCGACGAACGCACTAGCGGTGAGCATGGTCATGGGACACGCTTAGAGTGTAGCAGGGTGTGTGGAGTCATCGACGAACGACATAGAGACGATGACGATCGTGGAGGGGCGAGCACAGCCACGGGCACGCCTGCAGTGTAGCAAGGTGTGGGAGTCGTCGATGAATGACATGGAGGTGGTGACGGCTGCGGAGGCGGAGAGCACAGCCGCGGGCATGCTTGTAGTGCAATAGGACGTGCGGAGTCATCGATGGACGACGACAGCGATAGTGGCGAGCACAGTCACAGGCACGCCTGCAGTACAACAGGGTGTGCAGAGTCGTCGACGGATGAAGGACACAGAGACGATGGAGACTTAGACACACACAGAATTGGCTGCACAGAAGTTGCAGTGGGTACAACTATGGTCAACGGTGTGTGGAGTCGTTGATAAACACGGAGTTACCTACATGCAACTTGCCTAGACACTGATAAGTGGTCTAATGGAGTAGCTGGTGGATGGCTCGTGGAGACGCCTACGGGTTCCAAGTGTTGAGCACCGTTGACGGACGGTAGTTTGAGAGCGAGGGGCACGATGACGCTGGACGCAGAGCACTGGCCATGATATATGGCAAATGATCATCAAAGAGCGATGGACCGGACCACAGAGGCATGATGTATGGTCGAAAGAGAGATGATCTATCGAAGAGCATGGCTCTTGATGTAACCTAATTGTGTGTGAGACAATATAAGGCTGCATGTTGGACTGTGGGAATCAACCACATTAAAAGAGTAATTTGTGTGCTCCTGTCTCCCCTATATGTTTGTTTGGCCAATGCGCTCCCGAGTCCAATCTCAACATTTCACACATGAAAGCTTGTACCTTAACGGACATATGTCCCACACTGTAACGTAGGGACAGGGTTAGTAAGCCCAGAAGGAGTCTTTATGATCGAGTGCGAATCTGGGTAGGAACCGGATTTAACCCGGCCCACTTTGAAGAGATTGGCTAATGGACACTATATATGGGCTTGGGCTTACAGTTTGGGTCTGAAATCTAAATGGGCCAAGTATGGGCTTGGCCCGTCCTGAACTTGGCCCACTTTCATAATTGGAGTCTGTCTACCTGGGGCTGGCAATTTCGGACCCGACACGACCCGACACGAAGTTAGCGGGTCTGGGTCAGGGCTAAACGGGTTCGGGTCCTAAACGGGTCGACACAATAGATCCGTTTAATAAACTGGTCGAGTCCGGGTTTAGGATCTGGACACGGTAGACCCGGGAAGACCCGTTTAAAATTCACCGGGTCGTGTCGGGTCTACCCGCAATCCGATACTATAATATATAGTCTCAGTGGGTCTATCGGGTTGAGTCGGATCGGGTCAGATCGGGTCAACTGAATAAATCCGTGTGGTAAACAGGTCTTATCGGGTCTACCCGTTTATAAACGGGTCGGGTACGGGTTTAGAATCTAGACACGATTAGTTAAACGGGTCGGGTCCGGATCTAGGGGTTTTGGACACGACCCGAAACTAGACACGACACGAACCCAACCCGACATGACCCATTTCCACCCCTAATATATGTCTAGAAATTGATTTTGTTATTCGATAAGATAACAACGAGATATTGAAGAATCTCCAGCAGCCTTCGAAGTAAGAGGACCTCCTAAGCACTGTAGACCTCATTTTGGCAGCCACCTCATCAAAATATCGTTGAGAGAGGTCCCCTCCAACAGCCTCCGAACTAGTATATCCTAGCCATTTTACACTAAACCCCTCCATATTTGTAACTTATCTAAACCCTCCAAATTTACAATAAATGGGTAAAAAAAAAAACCGTTGGACAGTGCATGCATTTTTGGACATATAAAAGATTATTTGTAAAATGATGAGGGGATTTTTGTAAAAAAATATATTGATTAATTTGTTCGGAGGCTCCGAAGGACCTCTGTTGTATGTGAAGTCGTTCGAAGGCTCCGAGCAAACATGGCCTATGTAGAACGCCATGTCAGTCTTCAGAGCACCAAACAGAGTCGGTTGGAGTGCCATCAATTTGCTCAGAGAGGCACGTCCTCCTTCAGAGCTATCTTCAGAGGCTGTTGGAGAGCTTTTACAACATAATTTATAGAAGCTTGGCGATGGGGTCCAGCTTAAGGACATAGTTGTTTGTTGGTTTGGCTTTGAGAGCTGATTTGGCTTTGAGCCAAGTTTTGACCTAGTTATAGCTGTTGACTTTTTTCTTTAATTTTATGTTTTAAAAACATCACCCAGTTAGTCTCTACCGTTTCACCCGTTGCAAATGGGTTGGCAACCAACGGCTATAAATGGTCGCATTAAATGAGATTCAATGGCTGGATTAAAAGCCCATAAAACCCAAAATAAATGGCAGCCAACACACCCCTTTGCGGGCTATAAAATGGGCTCAAAACCCATGGTTTAATACACACTTTTTCAACATTTTTGCTCTTGAATCGTTGCTCCAAAATCTCTATTTTCAATTTTTCTTTAAGCTTTTTGCTGGGCCCCTGAAAACGATTGTGCGATGTTCGTGTGCCTTCTTCGATGTGTGCCAACGAGAAGGAAAGGTGGTCATCCGGGGGGTTCGTCGTATCTGTAGTCTTCCTTGCCACGAGACCCGCACGTGGGGGGCAATTGGATTTCTAGGACAGCGCCAAAATGTGCTTCGACCCCAGATCGTCCTTTAACTCCTCTTTTTTCTTAATATTATCATTAGTGGTTTTTACATATATATATATATATATATATATATATATATTAATTTAGTTGTAGTATTATCATAGCTATATTCCGCTATAAAATTCATATAGTATATTATTTACTATGATTTATTCAGAACTTTATTATCATATATTATTATCTTTTTATTTGGCAATATTTGAAATTTAAAGTTGCCATCCACCTCGCATTTGATAAAAAAAATCAATATTTACAATATTCGTTTAGCAAGCGAAATATTTTCAACAATAGCATCTTCAACGAGCTCCTAGGATTTTTTTCTATTCACAAAGCTCCTACTTGTCACATAAGCTGGGGATTGAAGAGCACTCCAATGGGCTCCCCAATCTGTCCCTATTTCATGCGAAAAGACTACTATGGACCCATGAAAGCAATGATCGAAGGGCTGTTTGGGAAATTAACAAAAGCAAGAAACTTTTGTTTGATTCAAACTGGGGGACCCACTTTCCAAAAGCTTATTGGAGTGCCCTTTTGAGGCCATACTCCTTCTTTTTTTTTTTGGTACAATAAAGGAAGGATGTCAATCTTAGGAGCCAGTTGGGAGTGATTTTGTTCACCCAGGTTAGACTTTACCTTGGCTCCCATTATTCTGACCCCACAAGATATTCCAATTATCACCGGTGACTTGTCGGGCCAGACCAATAGGAGCCAAGGTAACGCCTACCCATGGGTGAACAATATTGGTTCATTGCCGCTCCTAGTGATTAGCTAGAGGAGTCGTGCACCTCATTGGGAGCCAGATTAGTATCAAGGAAATGGGCAGATCTATACACAACCACTTTTTTTTATTGAGGCAGCTCCCAATGAAAGGCAAGCCACAACCCTTCTCCTCTCCCTCCATCGTCTATACAAACCGATCCCAGCCGTTGTCATCGTCCGACACATGCAAGCCGCCACCAATCTCGTACAAAACGTTGCCAATCTGACACCTTCATCCCATCCAACCCACAATCGTCGCACGCACGCACACACACTCAAATATTTCAGATCGAGTGCTTCTACAACTCATTCGGTCAGAGGCTGAAGTGGCATTTGCCCATGACAATCACTTGGCCTCCAATGGTCAAATGAGTTAACAAAACACTCGGCCTCCAATGGTCGTCACTTTTTCAGATGAAGGAAGAAGAATAAAAAGAATGAGAAAGGAGAAGGAGGAGGGAGTCCGCTGGAGGCGAGATGCGACATTCGCGTGATCAGCAATGGTGGACCAGTGGTAGTTGGGAATAGGTTGCCCTTAGCAAAATACGACTTAATGGGTTGCCCCTGAAAAAACTAGACAGCATATATCCATTGCTGAAATATTAACTAGGGCCAGTTTGAGAGCATTGTCAAGGGACTCCCTATTCTTTTCCTATTATTTATAGAGAGATGGACTTCCCTAAAATTTAGGGAGCCACTTTTTGGAGTCAACTCCAAGGGACTCCCTATTATTTTCGTATTATTTGAATTGTAATTTTTTTTAGTACAACAATCATATTTTTTATATTTGTTCATAGTTGGAAACTAGTGATGAAGACAATTTTTTGATGCACCTGAGTTAGGCCATTGGATTCAGCGCGAAGTCCTTTTTTGGCTAGATCGACCAGGTGGTAAAAGGACAGGGCGCTAGAGCAAGGGCTCAATGAGGTTCGAAGATCAAAACGGGGGGAGATAGCCAGCAGCTGCTATTATTATTTTTATAATCCCGTGAGCATGATAAACGACCTGGATTTGCATGCGCAAACAAGACACAACGACCTTGAGGTAAAGTTCGCTCCATAGTGTCCATACCGGGAGTCGAACATGGAACCTCTCCAACATGGGAGAGTGGAAGTACCACGAGGCCAAGAGCCCACTGGCCCGGATTCAAACATTGGAGAGACGGAAGTATTTGTTGCAGTGGGACCCAACATAGTAAATGGACCGATATGCGGATCCAAATTAATGAAGCAGTGAACAACCTTCGCTCGCCAAAAGTAACAAGTGGGGTAACAAAATATAAAGTAGGGAGCGGCACATTAAGCCCGTTGGAGCGCTATTCTCTGCCCCATTGTCTGCCCTCCCAAGTCACAGTCGTCCGTTGCACCCATTCCTGACCAGTGCATCGCATTTTGCCCCAATCGGCACGCAAAGGGACTGCATTGATCAGGTACAAGCGGGAGCCTATATTGCTAAGCCAATCACAGTTGTTTCTTTGCTGGCTAGTTGGGGCTAAGTGCGATTCACTGGTCAGATATGGATGCAATGAACGGTTGTGGCTTAGGGGGCAGACGATGGGGTAGAAGATTTAGATTTGTCACTTGGAGATGCTCCAAGCAAATAGTAGATCATTTTGGGATAAATAATTAAAGGCGTGTTCTATCATCACCCATTGAATTCGGTTAGGCATCGGATTTTGTTAGCACACACAAAATTTTTATTTTTTTTGTCTTGACACCGTCAATAACCCCAAACCGCCCCAATCCCTTATCACCAGCCATCTAACCCCCCTGTGTGCAAAGCCTTCGACGCCGCCCACATCCGGTGTCGGTATCCGCTTCCTGCCAAACCCAACTCCTCCTTCTTCCTCCGTCCTCCTCCTCCTTCTTCTTCCAACTACTCATTCCTCCTCTTCCATCTTCCCCATGCCAAACGCTAAGCCAACCAGATTTGTCGACGGTTGCGTGCTAATATATAGCCCCATGTTGATGTTGACAGCTAGCAAGAAGAAAGAGGAAGGAGGAGGAGGAACGTGCAAGACGATGGAGGAAGAGAAAGAGGAAGGAGGAAGGGGAGGGGAAGCCACATAGGAGGCTGGGTTCGGCATCAAGGGCGACGAGGAGGGAACGACGACGTAGGTGGCGAGGGGAGGGAGGTGGAGTGGGGGGAGGGTTGGCTTGAGGTTCAGGATGAGGATAGTTTTGGTATTAAAATAAAAAAAAAATAAAAAACTTTAGGTACCAAGCTGAATCCAGTGGGTGCGGACAGAACGTGCCATAATAAAATATCTTGATTAATCAAGAAGCAATGTGTGGGGCCCATCCCATCCCATCCCCAAGTGGGTGGAGGATCACTGCATAACATCCATACATGGTGGTGGTTGAGAGAGCATTTTCCCTCCATGAAAAAATAGTGGAAGAAGGGGGGGGGGGGTGCCATGGAGAGATAAGATCGTTTGACCGGCAACACGGCTTTGGAGCGACCTCCCACTCATCCATCGCTTTCCATGTCGAGGGGGGGGGCACACGTGAACCACGTTTTCCCGCCACTCGCAGCCCATGAGCGCGAGACAAAGAGCATCGGTGGGGCCCGCACCTGCTCTGTGCTGGCCACTGTGCCACGTCCGGTGGAGTACAAATCCAAAATCATCCCACATGCGGCCGATTGAGATTCCTTGGTCTGTCTCCGACCGAGAGATCGTTTGGTAAGTCATATGCACCCCGTGGCCATGGTCGAGGGTTCGAATAAGTGCTACGCTTATTTTTTTCTTGATCTATAATGATGGGACTCTCTGAATCTCTCTCATGTCTTAGTGGCGGGCTCTTCTGTCTGTGGACTTATTAAAAGCACTTCGCCTGCACCTCTGGTGAGTTTCGATCATTGGTCTATACTGTATACCAGCAAACTAACATCTGATGTACTTACCATTGTGGTGGTCCCTTCAAAAAAGTAAAAAAATATATTTGTTGGTCTATGATCGAACTGACATAGATAATACCAATGTCGGGAAGAAATAATTTGTTGACCTGCTTGTATAATCGGTAGCATGACCGACCAATACCAATGTGGGCATTGGCCAGTGCTCAGTGCCTCAACCATCACACAGAGAGTTGGCTGATGCCCCCCATCAGCATTGTGTCCGTGTTTATGTTCAATAGGGACATACATGCGAACGTACGTTGTCGAGCGCACCAAGTCAGTGCTGACCTCTGTGAAACGATAACATTTTTGCTACGTGGGCCATGGTCGAGGGTTCAAATAAGTGCTACGGCATATTTTCTCTTGCCCTGTTGCGACGAGACTCTCTGAATCTCTCTCATGTCTTAGTAGCGAGCTCTTCTGTCTGTGGACTTATTAAGAGCACTTCGCCTGCACCTCTAGTGAGTTTCGATCATTGGTTTATACTGTATACCAGCGAACTAACATCTGATGTACTTACCATTGTGGTGGTCCCTTCAAAAAGTAAAAAAGATGTTTGTCGACCCATGATCGAACCGAAAAAGAAATAATACCAATTTGGGGAAGAAAAAAATTGTTGACCTACCTATATAACTGGTAGCATGACCGACCAATACCAATGTGGGCATTGGCCAGTGCTCAGTGCCTCAGCCATCACACCGAGGGTTGGCCGATGCCCCCCCATCAGTATTGTGTCCGTGTTTATGTTCAATAGGGACACACATGCGAACGTATATTACTTTGTCGAGCGTCCGTAGACCTCCGTGAAAAGAGAACATTTTTTGCTACGTGGGGTTTTTGCTTCGGGTACTACATGGGGCATTTCAATCGTTCCCTAATATGCAGAAGAAAAAGGAGCATTCCGATTGCACTGTGATAGGCATCCCCATGTTGCTATGCAATAAGGACTCCCCTTCAAAGTGCAATGCCCCGATTAGGAGGTCTGCCATTGCCTTTCCCTTGTGCCATATTTGGATAAAAAATTTTCAATTCCGGAAAATTTAAATTTATTTTTAATTTTACTCTTTCCTCTGCTTCTCGACAATAAGGTAGATTTAGAAATATACTAATAAGTTTGTTCTCTCTCGTCCGTTGTGTGGTTGCGGCCGAAGAAGATGGGGGCGGTGGTGGTATATCGGCGACGATGATGATGACAAAAGTGATATAGCCAACGAACTAGAAGAAGCAACTATATATAGGCATATCACAAATCTGATCCATTAGTGTTTTTAAAACCGGATCGAAAGATGAATCGAAAAGGCATCCGATTCGGTCCAAATCGATGGTTCAACTGTTTGAACCGCATAAAAATATATATTTTTAAATAGATATTTATTAAAATCTTCAATGACAAGGTTTGATTCCTGGGTTAACATACAAACCTGTTTATTCAAAGACCGAACCAAAACATGTCCCAGGGACTTTGTGGCGTTTTTATGTCGGGATGCTGCATCGTGGATGACAGATCTTGTGGCTAGGGCTATGCCTACACTTTGTAGGGTTGCGATCCCTCTCCTAGGCTATGTATGGGGGATCATGTAGAGGGAATTTTTTTGGGTGACTTAGTGAGAGGTCCCTACAAGAGATCAATTTAAGATGAAGGACATGCAATAAGATGGTGTTGCACCAGGTTCCTCCGAAAAAGGATGTAGCTGGAGTAAATCTCACACGTGACTTTTATCCCCATTTAATGACCAAACTGCACCTTAATGTATGTGTAACATCTGCCCCAAACACACAAGATTTTGTCCGCTTTGTCCGTGCCCGCACAAGAACTTTCCAGGGTGGTCACTCATCCTAGTACTGCTCTCGCCCGAGCACGCTTAAGTCATATGCACCTCGTGGCCATGGCCGAGGGTTCGAATAAGTGCTACGGTATATTTTTTTCTTGCCCTGTTGTGATTCGACTCTCTGAATCTCTCTCATGTCTTAGTGGCGAGCTCTTCTGTTTGTGGACTTAATAAAAGCACTTCGCCTGCACCTCCGGTGAGTTTCAATCATTGGTCTATACTGTATATCAGCGAACTAACATCTGATGTACTTACCATTGTGGTGGTCCCTTCAAAAAAAAAAAAAAGATATTTGTCGGTCTATGATCGAACTGACATAGATAATACCAATGTGGGGAAGAAACAATTTGTTGACCTGCTTGTATAACTGGTAGCATGACTGACCAATACCAATGTGGGCGTTGGCCAGTGCTCAGTGCCTCAGCCATCACACCGAGAGTTGGCCGATGCCCCCCCATTAGTATTGTGTCCGTGTTTATGTTCAATAGGGACACACATGCGAACGTACTTTGTCGAGCACCCGTAGATCCCTGCGAAACGAGAACATTTTTTGCTAGGTATTTGCTCCGGGTACTACGTGGGGCATTTCAACCGTTCCCTAATATGCAGGAGAAAAGGAGCATTCCGATTGCACTGTGCATGATAGGCGGATGCAATGCCCCAATTAGGAGATCTGCCATTGCCTTTCCCTTGTGCCATATTTGGATAAAAATATTTTAATTCTGTAAAATTTAAATTTATTTTTAATTTTACTCTTTCCTCTACTTCTCGACAATAAGGTAGATTTAGAAATATACTAATAAGTTTGTTCTCTCTCGTCCGTTGTGTAGTTGCGGCCGAAGAAGGTGGCGGTGGTGGTGGTATATTGGCGACGATGATGATGACAATAGTGATATCGCCAACGAACCAGAAGAAGCAACTATATATATGTATAGCACAAATCTGATCCATTAGTGTTTTTAAAACCGGACCGGAAGATGAATTGAAAAGGCATCCGATTCAATCCAAATCGGTGGTAACCGGTGGTTCAACTGTTTGAACCACATAAAAAAATATATTTTTAAATAGATATTTACTAAATTCTTCAATGACAAGGTTAGATTCCTGGGTTAACATACAAACCGGTTTATTCAAAGGCCAAACCAAAACATGTTCCGGTTCCAGTCCAAACCGAGCGAACCGCCCGGTCCGGTCCGGTCGGGTTTTCAAAAAAACTCCCAGTGACCCAGCAAGTAGCATCTTTATGGGGACTTTGCGGCGTCTTTATGTCGGGATTCTGCATCGTGGATGACAGATCTTGTGGCTAGGGCTATGCCTACACTTTGTAGGGTTGCGATCCCTCTCCTAGGCTATGTATGGGGGATCATGTGGACGGAATTTTTTTGGGTGACTTAGTGAGAGGTCCCTGACAAGAGATCAGCTTAAGATGAAGGACAGACGATAAGATGGTGTTGCAACAAGTTCCTCCGAAAAAGGATGTAACTGGAGTAAATCCCACACGTGACTTTTATCCCCATTTAATAATCAAACTGCACCTTAATGTATGCCCCTTCGTCCTTGTTGCCATAGAGGTTATCCCACGTACGGATTTGCTATAGTGATTTCACTATAGCATTATTTTTTTAAAAAAATCTAAATTAAAAAATTGATACAGTGAAATCACTGTGCCAAATGTTACTCAATTCGGTAATAAAGAGTAACAATCTGCAATTGTTACTCTTTATTACCGAATTGTTACTTTTTATTAACGATTTGAGTAACAATTGGCACAATGATTTCACTGCAGTATTTTTTTTTTGAGAAATATTGTTAAAATATTTTTTGTTACAGTGAAATCACTATAGCAATTATTACTCAATTTTATAATAAAGAGCAACAATTGCTACAGTGGTAGCAAAGAGTAACAATTCGGTGATAAAAGGGTAACAATGGCTATAGTGATGTTACGGTGAAATCACTGTAGCAAATGCTACTCTATATTATCGGAATGTTACTCTTCAAGTGATTTCATTGTACAGTTACGAGTAGGGGTAAAATGGTTATTTTTCAAACATTCAAAGAGTAAAATGGATTTTTTTTCCAAACGGGAGGACTTGGTGCAAAGGCATCTTGTCGTCGGTCCTTATCACTATAGTGATATGTTGTCAGGGACCTTACGCACATTACCCCAAATTTTTTTGATTCGCCCAGCTACTGTATGCCCGCATATTAATTGCACATCAATCAGTGAGAGCAACCTTTCACACACCAACATGGGACCCAACATACCACTCCAACTCACCAAGTTGTGCCCGCTGATTGGAGAGCACAACGACGGGATGCATCAAAATATTTCAATGTGGAGAGCATTTGGTTTACTTAAGGCATAACATCTCTCTTTCATTAATTGATGGTAGTCGTCATACATGTGATATATTTTTTTTTTAAATGAATCCTTGAAAACCATGGGATGGAATTTGTTGATAGAGTATCCACATCAACTGATTAGGAGGGCGATAAGATCCTTATAAAGAGGTCCTGGGACCTCAGTACTAGACCCGGGTTTTGTGGTTAGAGGAATCTCTACATGGTATCAGAGCGATTGGATCGAATCTCCTAACAGAGCCATCGATCTTCCACATTAGCAACACCCACGACCGCCTCCATTAGCGACAATAACTCAACCATCTCTTAAGGATTCATCTCGGTCGCCACCTTCCATTTGCCTCGTGGTGATGGGAAGACTACTTCTCAGATCTATGCTGCCATCAACATGTTTTTATATTTTAACTAGATATTTATTTTCAATAAAATTAGTGTCCAATTTCTCCTTTGAAGTAAGATATTAGGAGATCTCAGCAATACTTTATATATACATTATAAACCTCAACACAAATCAATGAAGAAAAATATTATTCTCTCATATTCTCTCTCCTTTGTGTGTTGACATGATTTCCATATCAGATGGTTGATGAAATTATATATGATATCAGAGTCAAGCCGTCACATCCACCTACCGAGTGGGGGCCCACACTACTACACCCATGGAACAAGGACCGAAAAAAAAAATATAGCATTCATGTCAAGGGGATTGTTAAGAGAATACTCACATCGACTGATTTGGAGGGCAGTGAGATCCTTATAAAGTGTTGGGACCTCAACCCTAGACTCGGATTTTATGGTTAGAGGAATTTCCACATGATTGAGCTGCTACCCCAAGTTGTTATTAGAAAGATCTAAATATACAGACCTAGGAGACATGAGATGGCCGGATGAAAGAAATCAAGAAACCCCTTCCCCCCAACCAACGATGGACCGAGTAACCTTCGATTATTGAAGACAAAATGAAGGAAGTGTCATGTTAGGTGTTAGGTTTTAGATGTTGTCTGTAACTTATGAATGGATGTAATAGTCTATTTTGGATGTCAAAGTACAATGTGAAGAAGTACAAGTTCATATCGATCAAAATCAAAAGATTCAAGCGCTATAAAAGAAGAAGAACCAAGTTTCGACATCACTGTAATGTTGACAAGGTTCTATGATGATTTTATCTTCGTAGGAACATGTAAGTTGACTTCGACACTTAGATAGCCTGCGTTGAATGATTCATATTGATTGTATCTAAGTTTTCAAGTATTTTTTGCTATATTGAGTGATTTTGAATCATGTATTTTGTTTTATTTTGATTTGTTTTTAAGTGAATTCTTAGTGATTTAAATGTGTAAATCGAATCATTGTATGAGGTTTTGGTTTCAAACTGAATTGAAAATATATTTTGAAAACCACTTTGTTTAAATCTGTCACATATGATCGATAGAAGTCCATTTTGGATCTTTGTGCATCTTTGAATGACTTACTTGGATCAATTTTTGTTGGTTTTGATGATTTTTATTCGATTATTTTTTATCTTAAAAAGTGTCTTTAAATGATTATGATTTGTTGCCTGAGTTTGGTATTTGATCGGGTTCGAAAATGATAAGTTTGATAGTTTCTGCACTAGGATGATTGGTCATTACCTGATGATAATCTTTCATCGAGCTCTTGATCTTTTTGTACATTCAAGACATAACCAATTTATCGATGATTGATCATCATGTCGACTGTAGTCGTTGTACAATGTTGAAAATCTAAATAAATATAGTAGTCTTGGATGATCAATCATACGAGCCAGTCTTTTGCCTTGCTGAAATTTAAGTGGATGATCGATCATACATCCACAAAGCTGCAGATTGAATTTATTTTTGGTCGGATTGATTTGATTTTTTTAATATTTATCTCTAAGAGCTTTGAGGTTTATTTAAATACATGATTAGCAACCCTAAAGAGGAATTAAAAGAGAATAGAAGATTTTAGGGTTTTGAGCATCATTCTCTTGTGGATGGTTTCATCGATTGTCTTCTTCTCTTTATGACTTTTGCGTCAAAGATTTTTCAATGCTTGCATGATAAAAACTAGAACTCTGATTTTGTTTTAATCTTTTATGAATTGAGTTCAATTGTTTGCATATATGATTGCATCAGATTTGTTTGAATATTTATGTGTTTGATATATGGTTCATATTTAGAATATGTGCTAGCATGATTAAAACCCTAGAACCCCTTATCTAGTTTCCATGAGATTGGAGAGACAAAACTAAGATGCCAGTTCGTGTGTTGATTCGTAGACAAATCAAGAGCTGATTTGTGTTGCGTGTGCTATTAACAAGTTAACAAAGCCAGAAGGACTTTGAATATCCCTTTTGAGGGAGATTGTGATCTTACGGGACTGTATCACGATACAAGGGCATCACATAGGTCACAAGAGATCGTTGACGCGGGGGGTATAGATCTTAAAAGTTGCCTACTAAGGAATAAGGTGAAACGAGGAGTTATCATCTTAGGTGGTAAGTGTGTCCATGTAATTGCATTCCTTCTGTTTTAACTATGATAGCACAATGTGCCAAATGAAATTTCAAAAGGAGGTATATCCCCGAGGAGTAAGTAGTTGCCGAACCTTATATAAATTTGCTTATGATATTCTGAGATTGAAGGAAACATCTCTTCATTAGTAATATATCCAATATACAATAGTGAATAGATCAATTTGGTATTGTGTACTTGCTGCTCTTTTCAATATTGTAATCTGATGTATTTGTTGTTATGTTATCTTTATAACTTGATCAGTTTGTGTTTTGACTTGTGTTTGACAAAGTTTCAAAACCGATTCGTTAAAAATTGATTAGCCCACCCCCCTTCTAGGGTCCAGTCCTATAGATCTCAGTTCTAAATCTCTTTCAAGTAGTATCAGAGCATATGTTCACTCATTGGAGATTTAATAATCTGAGTATGATCCTAGGCTTAGGATTATGGATTCTTTAAGAGAGGGTGGCTCTATTATGATGCTAGTGTTGTTTAACAGAATAAACTATCTATATTGGAAGACATAGATGAGGGATTTGAGAGATGATATCAAAGTACAATTTAAAAATATTCAAGCTCATATCATTCAAAGACAGAACCAGTTGTGGATGATCGATAATTTGGTCGTCTGTACATTGCAGGAAATCTAGAAACAGAAAATAGTCTTAGACAATCGATCATACGAGACAATCTTCTATCTGGATGAAACTTAAGTGGATGATCGATCACACATCCATAAAACTGTATATTGAGTCCGTTTTCTGGCCGGATAGATTTGGCCTTTTTGGCATTTATCTCTTAGGACTTTGATTTATTTAAGGATATTATGAGTAGCCCTAAAAAGGAAAAGAGAAGAGAAGCTTTTAGGGTTTTGAGCCATTGTTTCTCTCGTGGATGGTTTATTGATTATCTTCTTCTCTTTATGACTTTTCATCAAAGATTTTCTCATGCTTGGATGATAAAAACCAAAACTCTGATTTTACTTTAAACTTTCATGAATTGAGTTCTAATTGTTTGCATTTTTCATTAAATCGGATTAGTTTGAAAATATGTGTGTTTGATCTAGGGTTCATCTTTAGAACATTTACGTGTATCAGTGAAACCCTAGAACCCCTTCTCTACTTTCCCTGGGATCAGAAAGACAAAACTGAGACTGGATCATGTGTCGAACCATAGATAAACCAATGCAAGGGCTAGTTTGTGGTGCATGTGCTATTGACAGAGTTGACAAAGCTAGGAGGACTATGAAGATCCCTAATGAGGGAGATTTTGATCTTGCAAACTCGAGTCAAGATACAAGGACATTGTTGGAGAAGATCTTCGTACCGTCTGAAGACTCCACGCAACAATCAGTCGATTTAATCTTGATCGACTTATTGACTTGAACTTTTATGTAGAGAATAGAATGAGTAGAAAGGAAAGTATGTAAGGGTATGTATCAAAATTCGGCCGAAACCTACGTCTCTGTGCGATAAGACGCAACCATAATTCACTATCTTAGAAATGTAGTGACCTCGACATGCCGAGTGTCACTTGTCTTTTTTCGGGGGGGAACAATGGAGAGGGATGGCTGAGCTTTGGAATTCAAAAGTTTGATCTGGGAATCAAAAAATCGATCTAGAACATTCGTCGGGTCTGCTATTTATAGGGGTTTGAAAATATCCAGGTCCCGGGCAGTTTCTGTGACCGCCTCAGGCTCCAAGCAGGGGCTGGGGGGTCCCACTATCGCCTCTGTTGACCCCCAGGTAGGGCTAGCGGGTCCTACTGTCGCCATCGTGGATCCTAGGCAGGGTTAGCGGGTCCCATTGTCGCCTTCGTGGACTTCAAGTAGATCTAGCGGGTCCCACTTTAGGTGTTTTGTCCAAAATTTTGCACTCATAGTTACCCCCTCCAAGTTGGTTAAGTGTCAACCTGACAGACTTGGACTTTTGATGCAAAAGATTGGGTTGTCGTTTTACCTTTGAGAGCTATCCATTACATAGAGCAGATGAAACATGCTGACTCTCTTGACTAGGAATGGGTGGAACATCAGCTGACCTTCTACCGATGATCGACATCATCAATTACCGGTCTGGTGTACCCGACCGATCGGACGAAGTCAACAGATCGGACGACGACGACCGATCGGGTGATGTCAACCGGTCAGGATTCTAGCGATCAGACGTGGCTAGGGGTGTTCCACCTTATCCTTTTGTTTTCTGATCGATCGCCTACCAGTCGATCAGTCGAGACATGTGATCGGTTGTTGGCCACCGATCGGGTGGTGATCGGTTTCTAACGATTGGGTGTGGGAAGGGGTGTTCCACCTGATCATTTGGTTATTCGACCGATCCTGTCCAAATCGATGGAAGGTGGGATTGGTTGCTGGCAACCGATCGGATGCCATCAACCGATCAAAATTTAGTGATCAAGCGGGAGAAGTGGTAGTCCGTCCGATCCTTCAATTTTTCGACCGATCCTATCCAAAAATCGATTGAAGGGAAAGTGGGATCAGTTGCTGGCAACTAATCGGGTGCCATCAACCAGTCAAGAATTTAATGATCGGGCGGGACAAGTGGTAATCTGCCCGATCCTTCGATTTTTTGATCGATCCTACCTAAATCGGTCGAAAGGAAGGTGGGATCGGTTGCTGGCAACCGATCGAGTACCATTAACCGGTCAAAAATTTAGTGATCGGGCAGGAGGAGTGATAAATCGCCCGACCCTTCGATTTTTCGATCGATCCTACCCAAAAATTGAAGGAAAAGTGGGATTGGTTGCTAGCAACCGATCGGGTGCCATAAACCGGCCAAGAATTTAATGATTGTTGTTTGTCTTCAGGGGGAACGGTGGAGGGGGATGACTGAGCTTTGGAATTCAAAAGTTTGATCCGGGAATCAAAAAATCGATATGGAACATTCGTTGAGTATGCTATTTATAGGGGTTTGGAAATATCCGGATCTCGGGGTGATTTTTGTGGCCGCCTTAGGCTAGCGGGTCACACTGTCGCCTTCGTGGACCCCAGGTAGGGCTAGCGGGTCCCACTTCAGGCGTTTTGTCCAAAATTTTGCACTCACAGACATCACAGCTGTTGCAAGAGATTATTGGCGCGATCGATGAGTGCATACATACAAAATTGTCTACCAAGGAACCATGTGAAACGAAGAGTTATCATCTTAGGTGGTAAGCGTGTCCATGTAATTATAATCCTTATGTTTTAACTTTGATAGTATAGGGTGCCGGTGAAACCTCAAAAGAAGGTGAATCACATTGGAGTAGGTAGCTGTTGACACTCGTAAAAATCTACTTGTAATGTTCTGTGATTGAAGGGATCTTCTCTTCACTGGTAGTATAACCACTATACAAAAGTGAATATATTCATGTTGTGTACTTACTGCTCTTTTAAAAATTGTAATCTGCTGTATTTTTTGATGTGTTGTCATTGTGACTTGATCAGTTTGTGCTTTACCTTGCGTGCGAGAAAGTTTCAAAAATTGATTTATTAAAAATCGATTAGCATATTCATCCCTCTAGGCTTTAGTCCTATAGATCGTAGTTCTAAACCCCTTTCATGTTAGAGCTCCGACAATGATTAGATCGACGTTGGAGACTATTACAATTGATCGCTACGTGCTGGGGCAATTGGACTAAGTTCAAGGTTGAATAGTTACGAAGAAACAACAATCAGAAGTAAAAATCTCATCAACTACTTCTTAAAGCCATAAAATAATTCAGAAAGATGATCGAGGAAGTTATTTATAAGATTTGTTTATCTACATTTCCGTCATTTATCTTTGACCGATCCCTCTAACCTTTTTTTTTTGGGTAAATTATACATAGACCTCCTGTAGTTTGGCCGATTATCACTTACACCCTCTCATGTTTATAACCCTAAAAATACCCCTCTATAGTTTGAAAAGCCATACACGTAGACCCTCTCTGTAGGGGGTGCAAGTGATGTATTTTTCAAACTATAGGGTGGTATTTGTAGGACTTAAAACTTGAGAGGGTGTAAGTCATAATCAGTCAAACTGCAGAGGCTCTATGTGTAATTTATCCTTTTTTTTTCAGCAAAATAATAGGACCTAAGTTGAACCATCTCACGGCACGAGGAACTTCTTAAAGTAAACAATTATAATAATTTAAGATAAGACTAGGTAAAGGGAGTGGATTATAAAAACAAAAAAAAGGCGCAACTTGTAGCGATAAAGAAAAGGTAAAAAACTCAAATTTTATTTTAAAAATTGAACGTCAAGTCGGTGGGTGGGTGCCTAATTATTTTCCATTCCATATCCGATAATGAAAAGGGACCCACGATTGCGACCGGAGAAGAACGTGATTCATATTCCCCTCCACACTGCACCAATAAGAAAAGGGTGGGCGACCTAAATCCATCCCCCCTCCGTATTATTTTCAAGAGCAATGCTATTTAGCCTCCCACTTTATTGTTCCGTACCGGGCCATCTTGACGTGTGGCATCCGCTCATAGCCGTCCCTTTGCTTGCCAGTCCCGGCTAAGTGAGACTCACCAGCTGGGGCTGCGTGCAAACGGACGGCTGTGATCGGTGCCAAGCCAGGACGGCCCGGTCCGGGAGGAGGAATTGGGAGGCTGAATAGCATTTTGCTATTCTTGAATGAGACGAGTGTGTCGAGGGATGGAAAAGGAATACTAGGAATCACGGTTGAGAACGTGCTCGAGAAGAATATGGGGAGTTTAATATCAAAGTCCATAGTGGGGTCCTAAATAAGTTAAAGGCAGTGGGGCCCATGTCCACAGCTAGCCCACAGTATGAAAGCATATAGTAATCTTATCTATATTTATATTATTTATTATCAATAAAATAATAATAATAAAATAGAGGCAAAACATGAGGGGCAACTCAACATGACACCATATCCAATGAATGTTTTTTATCCACTTTTATGGGAGCCTTTTAAAAGTCAATAAATATTTTTTTTTTAGCACGTTTAAGATTTTTTTTTTGTTAAATTTGAAGATCATTTTTTTAAAAAAAATGGAAGTGATGAGGTCAGTCCGATTTGTGGTTGCGTCCCAACGATAAACCCATTTTTCTTTTCATCTTGGGAGGTCGTAAGATCAAATCCTAGGTTTGTCCTACGCTGCTCTCCTGTTGTTGTTGCTGCAGGATTCGGACCATGGACTCTCTTGTGCGTAGACACTAACATGTGCCGCTCTAACCAGATATGTATGTCCTAAAAGAAAAGGGAGACTTGGTGCTAATTATCTTGTCGGGCATACAAGTTATGGTCATACAATCAAAGAATTAATACTATATGTTTGTATTTTCCGTAGTGAAGCAAAGTATACATGAGTGAAATTCTAAATATCATCAAAATGAGTAGTCCATTAGCAATGCATTTTCAACCTTCACCTAAAGAAATATGAGTATTATCATCATTATCATCCGCTCGAAGAAACATTTTGGTGAATTTTTAAAAGTATGCCCTAAAGCTTCGATATTGTTGTATTTTCAAAGCTCTGATACAGTTTGTTGTGATTTTCAAAGCTGAGCACGAAAACATGATGTCCATCGGCGGTAGCCAAGAGAGATCCACTATACCAGAAAGATTCAACAATTAAACCAAATACAAAAGAAAAGTAGAAAAGCAAACCACAAAAGGAGACATATTTTAGATGGTTTAGATTTTGGCCTATGCACCGGAGGCAGCACGAAAAGATCCACTATCAACTCAGTGAACACAATACGGTTCTTCAAACCCTTAAGTTAGCCCTCCAACGACGGCTCTCCAAATCTTTCTCAAAGAGCTCTCATCCAGAAATCTCCACCAAAAGCCCTAGACCTCTCCCTTTGCATACTAGGAAAATGTATATACAAATCTCAAACAAAACCCAAACGTATATGTTTGCAAAGTCTCGAAGCAATTCGGATTCCTGAAACTATTGTGCATGATGGGCCCATCGTGCGCACGATCAAAGACGATATAAAAATCAAGCAAGAGTTCCACGACATCTAGAAGATAGTCCAATGCCCGCTTGCAGACCTTCCAATGGAAATTACAGCCTAAAAGCCTTCATGATTTCCACAATTGCAGACTGAATTGTCATCAAGTTAGCTTCGCTGCGTAAACCCTAACACAGTCAAGTCCCCCACTTTTTATTGATCCATTGTCAGCTTCGCGACGTAAACCCTAACACAGCCCTTCGATCGCACAATACCGCACCAGAATTCAAAATCGCCATTGAACAATAAGGCGGCTCCCTAATTACATGCAATGCCCTAAATCTCATGGCCTGCCATGAAATAAATCCCAAGTCCCACCATCCAGCTCCAATTAAAAGGGGATGAAATACTGCCACATTCCATCTCCAATTACTATGATCAACATGTAATAAAGAGAACAATTATAGAATATAGAAGATACAATCATACTTAAAAGTATGGGGCAGAGGAGATAAATAGGGTATTACAAATGAGCTCTACTGTTAGTGGATGAACTCACATTCACATATAAGAAACCCTAACCAACAAGATATGAACTAACATCACCTGCTATCTGATATTTAAGACCCCCAATGAATGGAGAAAGATTACTACAATAGGGTATTACAAATGAGCCCTACATCATACTCGATGCACGAATCTCAGCAAGGCCTCTGCGGATCAAGAGCGATGCACGGATCCGGTGGTAAGTTTGCGGTTGTCGTCCATAGCATCGCTCTCGGATTAATGTCACATCTCTAACCTAGTACTTGGATGCACCCCACACCTAGCACTCTTCTTGGGTTGGCAGCCGAAATCCCACAACTCCTCGCGGCTGCTCGACAGTGTGATATCAGTGGTTGAAGATTTGCTGGACGGACCATCAATACCGACATCGTTGTCCGAGGGATTCTTCGTGCTAGGGTAAGGAGCGGCGCTGGTCACCCTGCAAGGAAAAAGAGGGGTCTAAGTTCTTCACCATAACAGAGGGGTGATCACATCTAGGATCGACACAACCATCATTCAGCGATGGATGATCCTAACAGAAACCAAAATATCTTCAATGCCTAAGCTCTTTGCTTGCCATGTCAGATAATAGTTACCGGTAAATGGTGACTATTAATTCGAGTTGCTAAGCAAACTATAAGCATATTATCAGCATTTAGCCTAGCTAATCCTACATATAATAAATATATCATGGTTAAGGGACCGAGAATGCAATACCTTTCCTTGCGCTTCTCCAAGAATCGAGCCAATGATGCCTTACGAGCCTGAGGTATAGCTGCAAACACAAATTACCGATTTACTGATCAAATCGTACATCGCATCTACCCTATTGATAGCAAGAAAGTCTATTGGTAATGTATAGTTCTATAGAAAGATATGAAACAATTTCTCCGCCACAGAGAATTAAAAACTCCATATGGGCTAATTGATCTATTTGGTGCAATTCCAGGAAGCATGGATCTGTTGCAAGAAATCAAAGCATGGATTGGTCGGATAACTGTGATCCAATCAGACAACGAATTCTTGCAGATCAAAATTATATGGAGGAAATATATGTTGGCAATTAAGAGAACAATCATGGAGTTAATACCTCTTGACACGGCAGAGGTAGGAGCAGCAGAGCCTAATGGGGCAGTTGTGTTCTTGGAAGAGGGCTCATTCTGGCTGTTGGGAGCCAACGGTCCAACACTCTTTGCCACTGCCATATCACCACCACTGGTGCTGCCACCGCCCCCAGAATGAGCTCCTGTGTGCGAAGCGGCAGAGATGGTGGTTGAGACGCCTGAACAAGGCGATGCCACATGATTCTGGGTCTGGGTCTGAGCCGGAGTCTGTATCTGGGTCGGATTCATATCTAAACCGTCGACCCCTGCCACCATAGCAGGGGTGGATACAGGTGCTTCTGGCCTTGGATTCGCAGCATTTGTAAGCACATTAGCCCCTTTACTCGCCAAGAACATAATCGCTTGAGCCTAAAGAAGAACAACCCATTGATTTGTAATTTGATAACCCCGATTGATTCTTTTAATCCAAAATTAGGATGAGAAATCAATACCTTATCTAAAGGCACATCATCAAACACATTCACTGAACCAGCATAAAATATAGTTAGCTGCGCGGCCGGGGCAGAGGGTTTTGATCCATTCCTATAGATGAAATCCGTGTTACACTTGTTGATTGAATAACTACATAATAAGCGGCTTTAACACCGATGAAATTATGCGTTACCTCGGAGCAAAGGGTCCGGCGGCAATAGAACCCACAGAAGGAGCACCGGATACGATCCCTCCTCCTAACGGTTGTTGCTTCAAGGTGGTGACATTGGGAGCATGCGCAGACCCATGGACCTTGAAGAAAGGGTTGCTCGTGGCGACGGGAACGTGATGATGCACCATCCCAGGTAATGATTTGGATTCGCTCGTCGGGATCGTGGGAGCATCAGAAGAAACACTGATGCCCTGAGATTGGTGAGCATGCAAGGGAAATTGGTGGATACCTTGCCTCTCGAAACTGAAGCATTTCTACAAGCGCAACACAATAAGGACATGTCAGAAGGGCTCGTCAATCACAGTCGATCCAAAACTAGTAATTCGATCGATAAACCTGCTGAGCTTGCGGCGGGGATGGTTTGTAATTAGCCTGAGAGGATTCGACGGTAGCTATCGGCTGAAATCCTGACGAGGAGACATGATCAAACACAATTCTTTTCGATCTCTCCTCCTGCCCGGCTCTGTAGGACATGAACTGCTGCAGCGCAGAGATCTTGTTCGAAAACGGCCACTGCACGGCCGGACCTCCTCCCAAGTAAGCTGCAAGGTTATTAGAAATTTGTCAAATTATAATTAAGAAAACCTTGTAACACATCTCAAATCCTAAGCCATCACAAATGTTCAATCAACAATAAATTTTAATCTGTAATCATTTTTCATCATCCACCAATTAATAATTCTTGATAAATGAAGTTTCTTCGACGTGATCGCAACAAGCAAAAATAGTGACTAAATTAACTATTTGAGAATAACACACAAACCAAACACAAATATTTTAGAAGTAAGATGAGAAAATTCTGAATTTTTCCAAGCTATTTAATAATAAATATATGCACCAAAATTACAAGATAGTGAGATGGAAAAACGAAAAAAAAAAAGGCAAAAACCCCAAACGACAAGGAAACAAATAGCTACAGAGTATAAACAAACAAATCCAACTCTTAATTACCCCCCAAAAAAAGGGAGTACCCCACCATGATACTCACGTTCCCTTAGTTGGGAAATTCAGGCCGGGGGCATTTCGGGAATAATCGTGCATACACCATCACAAGATGCAAGCTAAGAAGTTGATGGATTGCAAACGAGGAAACGAACCACAGTCTGATGATCAAAAGTGACTCTTGAAACAAACCCATGTCATCAAATGAGTAATTAACGTGAAAAACAGACGGATTTCTTTACAAATAATTAACGTTCCCTTAGTCGGGAAATTCAGGGAGGGGGTATTTCGGGAATACTCGTGTATCCAACATTACAAGATGCTGGCTGAGAGGAAACGAACCAGTCTGATGATCAAAAGTGACCCTTGAAACAAACCCAAATCAAGTAATTATCGTGAAAAACAAAGGGATTTCATTACAAATATTTTTCGGGCACGAGATGGTATCCAAACCTGAATCCGGGCGGCTCCCCCTACCCTCCTCCTTAGCCATGCTCCCCGAGTCCTTCCCATTCATTCCCAAAAAGTCCCTCTCCATCGCAGAGATCAGATAGACAGAGCAGGCTATGGAAGAGAAGGGCTCTAGTTTCCTTCCCGGAAAGCCCCTATCGCCCGGCGGCGCTGTCTTCCCGAAACGCCCCTACCGAGCATCCCCTAACCCCTCCGCTCTGAAAGTGGAAGATGAAGTTTTGGGTCTTTTTTCTTTTTCTTTTAACAGACTCCGCCGTGATGGTTATTAATAAGGACTGATCCACGGGGGCTCGCTCGATCTAAGCCGTCGGATTGACGGGGCCCACCGGTAACCGGATGGTCCGGTCACCGCGCACGTGCGCGGACTGGAGAGATTCCCCGCCACTCCCCGATCCTCCTATCCGCGGAGCGGGACCCCGAGATGGGGAGTGGCGGCCCCCCCTCGCGGGCGTGGTCCCCACGCGGCGCGGACCGCGACACGTGCTGCCGGTTGTCAACACGAGAAACGCGCGACGCCGAGTACTGCTCGCGAGTACGGAGCCATCGCCGATCCTCTCGAGTCTCGGACTCTCGGGGCGCGGTTCTCACGTCTCTCCAACGCTATTGAACACACATCGGGACACATTTCCGGACACGATGCCGATGTGGACCCCACCGCAGCAGTGTAAAGCGATGCTTGAGCGCAGAATCCGCCGGCCCGATTTTGTGCCGCGGTAACGCGGTTACATGTCCCGGCTGTAGGAGTTCGACACCTGGCGTTTACGATTCGTGCTCCGGGGCATATAACGGCGACACAAAATCGGGACAGCCGATTTGCACTCCCATTTTTAAAAAATATATATATATTATTTTTTGGACATGGATTCCTGATGCGTTTTGGGAGCGAGACGTGGCACCCAAAGCTCCTTTACATACCAGTTTAAGTACATCCTGCGTACGGTACAACCGCAGGGCCCACTGCCCCAAGTCTTTTTTTTAATACTAGTGAGTCCCGCGGTTGTATGGTACGCAGGATGTGCTGAAAACTTTCCAGGCTGGGTGGGTGCAAGGTGTCAACTGTCAAGGACGGTTGTGCTTGGGTCGGGTGAGACGTCAGGCTGGCTCAAAGGTCCTTCCGGCCGAGCGGAGCTCCATCGCCGTCGTCACCGGAGAGGTGACGGCAGGGGTTCTGGAGTTCATCGGCGGCGGGAGGTTCGCCGCCTGCAACTGGGTTAGGGTAGGGCTGACGTGGAAGAGAGAGGCTTTGTCTTCTTGGATTTTTCCTTTTTTTTTATTGGGCCAATAGGTATTTGACACGTCAGTCGGTCGAATCCGATCACTTCAACCAGTGTGAAGCGAGGGAAAAAAAAAATTATGAGTAATGCTATTTGAACAATTTTCAACAACAAAAACTTCGACAAACCAGACTCATGCACAGGTGGCGGGGCCCAGGGTGCAGTGTATCCCCATTCGCACCAAGCGGGCCCGCCACCAGTGCATGGGTTTAGTTTGCCGAAGTTTTTGTCGCTGTAGATTGTTCAAATAGTATTAATCAAAAATTAAAACGGGGCGACGAGCTTTCGGCATGTGATAATTCTTGTTAAAGGAGAAGAAAACAAGTATCAATGGTGCCGTGTGACGAAAGCCATAACATAAATAATTTAGGTTTGTCGCTATTATATATATATATATATATATATATATATATATATTTCTTTTGTTTTTTCATCTATCCTTCTAAGATAAAAGAATTGGTGTCTTTAAACCTTTCGTGCAATGGACCCACTTCGCACTCCGACTAATCCATCTGGATATATACACCCATTCACTACGCACCCTCCTTACCCAAGCATTAGTTGCTTTGCCGACTCCCATATCTCCTTGGTGTTACACAAGGCCACCACGGAGAACGGAGGAAGGCTAACTAGATTCAATTAAAGGACTTGCTAGAATTTTTTTTTTTTTTTTTTTTTTTGGGGGGGGGGGCGGGGGGGGGGGGGGGTATGAACCTAGTCTGTCTAATGCACTAAGGACTAAACATCGATGTAATGGCAGTATGGCCTCCTTCAAAAAGAAAACAATTTGATGTGTTGGCTTTGTTTTCAAAGAATGCTTTTAACAAGGGTGTTACTATTTGCACCCACAAAGCGATAGGGGTATCCAATTGATTCTGACACCCCAACCCAAAGTTGGATTTGATAGGTTATCCTCCTCCTCCACTCTGGTCCAACCCGGTTTGTTGCAGCCATTGATTTTTCCCTCCTCTCCGATTCGTTGCGCCCCCCGTGCCTATCTTATCTCTTGCTCTCACAAAGGTGGAGGATCCGCAGGGGTTGGCAAAGTCGGAGAGACCGATGGTGTGGGTGTGGGTGTTTTTTTTTTTTTTGATGGGGGAGGGGTATCAACTGCTTTATAAAGATATTCGCATTCGATAGTACATTTATGTGTGTGTGTGTGTGTGTATATATATATATATATATATATATATATATATATATATATATATATATATATATATATATATATATATATATATATATATATATATATATATATATATATATATATATATATATATATATATATGGGTCAGGTTCAATGAACACTGTTTTTGCACCTCAATTGTTACACCGATTTTCAAACCATTAGATAGAGGTTTCAGAATTCCTTGATTTTTTGTGAGCATAATCACCATGACTTAGATAGCACGTCCATAAAAAATCAGCACATTCTAAAGCCTCTAGACTTATTAAATGTGCTCTTCAAATTAACGATTAAAATGAACGGTTGATAAAGCCTTTTAGTTTTGATGTACTTGGAGACTTTAGAATGTGCTGATTTTTTGTGGACGTGCTATCTAAGTCAAGGTGATTATGCTCACAAAAAATCAAGGAATTCTGAAACCTCTATCTAGTTGATTTGAAAATCGGTGTAATAATTGAGGTGCAAAAATAATGTCCATTGAACCTGACCCTATATATATATATATATATATATATATATATATATATATATATATATATATATATATATATATATATATATATATATATATATATATATATATATATATATATATATGTATGTATGTATGTATTTCATGACCAAATATCGGAGCACATCAAACACAATACATATATGATGCTTATTACAAACCAGAGATACCAGGGCGATTATACTTAACAAGAAAATTGCATTGATCCTATAGTCCGATGATGAAGTGTCGAGCAAGTGTTTGATCCCTTATTACAAGATGATTTGGGTTGTAAGCTCCTCGAGCCAAACTTAGTTGGTTTGCAAGCTCCGAGCGAAAACAAAACTAAAGGGACACAAACAAAAATGTAAGGATGACCAACCTCCCCAATGTATCGCCACAAATAAATCCTATGTATGAGGATATATAGGCATATAGACATATGACACATGTAATCTCATATATGTGACAAACATGTTACCAATCATCATAAGGATAGACATGGTACCAATCATCATCAAAATGCGTCATAACAAGATCAATGAACTTAATGTACTATTTGTAGGTGGGACTATGAGATTGCGACTAGACTATAATAGTTTAGGTGTTTTGGATGTAGTATGGTTTTTTATTTATAATAATCTATAAATTTTTATATTGTTTTAGTAGTAAATATATATATTTGTCTGTATTGATGGTTGTTTGTTTTAGAAGCAAGGAAGAAAAGCGTGTTGGGTTATGAACATCCTTCTGGAAATATATATTCTTCATAACATTTTATTTGCAATATATGTTCTCTCTTTAAAATTTAGGGTTCCCTTGAAGTGTACATCTAATTTCACATTGGTACTTGACTATTTTTTTGGACAACCTGATCCCTTGAACTATGCTCCGTTTGCATGTTCACCCCCTCTGTCAACTTTTAACCGTCAAACCTAATATTAAACCCAAAAATATCTTTCCCAATAAGACAAAAGATTTTTTAAAGATTACTAGTGCTGGCTAGGATGAAGGTATTTTTGGAATAAAAATTAAGCTTAATGGATGAAAGTTGACTGAGGGTGTAAACGTTCAGATAGATCATAGTTCGATCAAGGGGTCAAGTTGTCCAAAGAAAATACTCGAGAGATGTGAAATTAGGTATATAATTCAAATGAGGTTTTTTGAAATTTACCCTAAAAGTTATATGTCATTTGTCTCTATAACATTCTCTTGATCTTTACAATGTATGTCATTTTTTTTCTATGATAATTTCTAGCTATAATTTTTTTTCTTTGCTCACCCTAAAAATCTATTCTCTACAACATTCTCGTTCTTTTTTAAAGGGTTTACAATAGTGTCTTGATACAAGTTATATTATCTCTATCACTTTCTAACTTTTATATTCTCTCGTTACATCAACGAATGCAAAAGAATAGGAAAACACGATCGAAAACTCTGATAGTGCGAGGATGATAAAGAGTGTCCATCAAGAGATAAAGTTTGAATCCACTAGGCCTCTAACAATTTGTCAAGAAAAAGCTATTTGAAGACACATCATGACACAAAATCAGATACATTGATGATGTGGCATGCATCAGTCATTTATTTGGGGAAAAAAAATCACTAAACAGAGACCAATACATGCCACATTGGTATTGTGCCTAGTTTTATATCTCATGTGTGTTCAAATAGCATGCCTCAAAAAAGTAACGAGGTGGAGAAAAAAGAAACGGATAATTGGTGTTAAGTTCATAAAAAGTTTTATGTTTAATATTAAGGATGGGTAAGGATTTGCAGTTAGCGCTAAGTCTCTGATTTGGACTTTATTTAGTGTGAGATTCTTCTGTCGCGCACAGAAAATAACAAAAACTTTTAAATAGTGATTTTATCCCTACATATCAAGAGTAACAATCTGATAGCAAAGAGTAACAATTGGTAAAGAGTAATGTGGGTGCAAAATCTGGCTAAACGCCCGACAGTGGGACCCGCAGCCCTGCCTAGGTCCCACGGAGACGACGGTGGGACCCGAACCCTTGCCTGTGACCCACAGAGACGACTATGAGACCCACAGCCCTGCCTGGGCCCCACGGGTACTATTCGGGGCCTAATAAATCCCCCCGGATAGTGACCAGATCCCCGGATATTTCCAAAAATATTCTCAGAATATTCTCCAGATATTTTCAAAGCTCTATATGTAGCCAACCCTGTAAATAATCGAGATCTAGGATTGCAGATCAGAATCTCACTTTCTGTTTTGTAGAGCTCCTCGAGCTTTCTGATTTTCAGACTCCTTCTCTACCCTCTTTTCACCTATGTAAGCACTTTTTGGCCTGTCAAGGGTGGTTCAACATCTTCAGAGATAGTGGATTCAAAGGTTGCGTCTTACCGCATGGAGACGTACGCTTCAGCCGAACTTCGTCATCACATCCTATGTCAACTCTCTCTCTCTCTCTCTCTCTCTCTCTCTCTCTCTATTTTATAGTGCCTAAGTGACAGTTCAGCGCTCTACAACATACCACATCCCTGAAGCTTTACCATTCTATCAACTGTTGGAGGGGGACTGTACGACGGTCGTAATTCTCCTCCACAAGTAACAATATGACGTGGTATCAAACATTAATTATAGATTGATTGTATCTTATTATAAATTTTAAACAAAGTCGATTCGATCTCACATGTAGAAGTGTACAATTTAGCAAAAAAAGTAACTATTTTCTAAATAGTATTTTTGTGTATTTGATCATAATTTTTTTTTTGACAAAAAAATACATTTAACTATGTGAAACCAAATTAATTCTATTTCACAAATAACGAGTAATAATCCGGCAAAAAAGTGTAACTATTTGCTTGATTGATCGAATTTTCTCTTTCTGATGAAATATACAAAAAAAAAAAATCATATTATTTTGTGATTTTAAATTGACGATATGGAGCTGTTTTAAGAGTTTTTTATGCAAGAAAGCATTTCGGTTCAATTAAAGGCGAAAATTTTAATTTTGATAAACTTCGGCTGAGTATTGTTTTTATCAGCGTGATTTTTTGGAGGGACCTAATGCAATACATGACTTGCATTGTGACTTATTGCAGTTCAGTACTTTTATCAGGGACCTATCACTAAGTCCCCAGAAAGAAAAAAAAAAAAAAAAAAGAGAAGAAAAGAGGGAAGAGTGCGCTGTCTTAGAATCTTTCCTGTAAAATTTTTTGACAATATTCTAACTTCCATTCATGTTTTTTGTTCTTTTTTTTTTGCAATCAAATATAATAAAAGAATAGGTGTTGAATATTCTTTATAATGTTGCATTAGATCAGCATCATCTAACTGTGTGATGAGATCTCAATGGTCCTTGTTGTTTTTGAAGAGAACACACTCAATCTGGTTAGAGCGACGCCTCTAAGTGCTGGAAAATTTGGGTTAACTAAACCGTAGGGAGTTGGAATTATGAAACTTTGTGAGTTTGTGGTGTGAAGTCACTTTTAATTAGTCAAAGTCAACTCAACTCATCCATCCCATTCACCTTCAACAAAACAAAAGGGTTGGTTATTGATGTAGACCTCTCCAACCGCTGACCTAACTAATAAATTCACATAATGACCATGTGCTCATCTTTTTTTTATTGAAAACTTTGACTTACACCACTAAACCCCCCTCTAAAAAAAAACAATTTAGAGTATAAACATACCCCTAAATAAATCATAATTAGACATACCCTCCTCAACAAATATGGTATTAGACCAAACTCCAAAAAATTTGGCTTACACCCCCATAAGAATATGATATTTAGATATATCATCCTATTTTGACTAAATATCATATAATAATTTGTGGCCAAGTCAAATTGGGAGGGTATGTCTAATTAGAATTAATTTGGTGGGCTATGTTCAAAAACCATATTTTTTGGGGGTATTTCACACCCCAAAAATAATCAGCACACCATGTTCCTCCCTATTTTCCTTCTGCTTTTTATTTGACAAGCATACCCTCCTTCATCCATACCCTCATCTGTCTCTAATTCTCCACGCATCCATTGTCGATCCTTCTTCTTGTCGGAGCCTTTGTCCCCCCCCCCCCCAAATAAAAAAAAAATTGCTAGAGCAATATTTGGAAGTTAAGGGGGTGTTTGGCATCATTTCGGAACAATCTATTTCTATTCCGAATTTCATTGTTTGAAAATAACGGCTAGTAATTGCTCCAGTGGAATGACGGACTTGGAAACTAAAAAATATCAGTCTGGTTGTTACTATAACAACCGGAATGCTAGGCCATCAAATTGCATTAGAGAAAGTAATTGACGGTAATAACCTCTTCTGGAAGAGGATTAAGGGGAACATGCACCAAACACCCCTTAATTGTCGAATGTTGCTCAACATGTACAAGACTATCGATCATGTTAAACAATATTCGACAGTTAACTGCCAAATATAACGTTATTAAAAATTAGTGAAGGAGAGGAATGAGAGGGGGAAGGTGAAAGGAAAGGTGATGGTATCGGAGGCAGGTGCGGGAAGCGCTAGTGTTGGAAGTAACGAAGTGTCGGGGAGGACATCGAGGGCGCCGACGTCAAAGACGGATGCTGGATATACCGGGTATACATGTTAAAACAAACAAAAAAACAAAAAAAAAACTACTTGTTGGATCATCTAACTTTCAAAACAACTAGAAAGGATCATTTTTATAAAATATACCCAATAGGACAAAAATACATCAAAGTCATTTTATAAAACAGTATATGCCCAAAATGGCCTTTTGACCAAGTGCCAATGTCCTCTATGCACTTCTGTTTTGTCTTCCTCACCAATCACTATTCACTAATGGGCATATATGTATTTCTACATTATTATTAACCTTTTCAAATTTCCAAAGGTGCTATTTTGATCCTTTTTCGTATATAGTTTGGGGATAGGTCGTAAATAATGTATATTTATATATTTTGATATTTTTGGTTAAACGACAAAAAAAAAATTATTTTGACTTTGCCCCCCAAAATTTGCTTTGAATTAAACTTTACCCCCATATTTTCATTAATTAGATTTTACCCCCCAAAAGTAACTTTTCCTTCAACTCACCCCCTAAAACTTTATTTCTTTTCCCTCAGCTCACCCTTTCTCTTGGACTCTTGGACGATGAGCTCACAGAACTATTAGTTTTGAAGGATAAAATCTAATTAATAAAAATATGGGGGTAAAGTCTAATTTAAGGTAAACTTAAGGGGGCAAAGTCAAAATAACCCTAAAAAAATTGATTAGAAAAAATAAAATATTCTTATCAATTTTGACTGTTTGCTCTCGGTGCAGCGCGTGGCCTTTTTCCAAACTCCTCTCTCTCTCTCTTTCTCTCTCTTAAATGTCCTGACTACTTTTTTCTCTCTTGATTCTTGAGAATCACATGACCCAAGACTCCAATAATGGCATGTCACATGTTGAGAGGAGAATCAAATGCTTTTTGAAGGATCCGTGTCATGGCCAGCCCGACTTTGGTGCTCATACTTTCAAACACGTTTTCAAGGGCAAGAATCCAAGCTAGGATCCATGAACTTCTCAACAGAGTTTAAAAGTCTCCACTAACCCCCCCACCAAGAGAGAGAGAGAGAGAGAGAGAGAGAGAGAGAGAGAGAGAGAGAGAGAGAGAGAGAGAGAGAGAGAGAGAGAGAGAGAGAGAGAGAGAGAGAGAGCATGTGCCTGATTTTCTGCATGATGGTACGAACTCTTTTAAATATGCTTGGTTGCATGTAATTGTCTATATTAATTTTAAAATAATTTAGTGTTAGGTCCTTCCAATAGATCAATATTTTTTTTTTTGGTAACCGGATTTCACTATTAAGTTAAATGATTACATCAACAAGCATACACCCAATATATATGGACAAGAAAAATACTTTAGCGTTAGATCTCTTGATTGGTAAATGCTCATTCTACCCCTACATACAGATTTATTAAAAAACAATAATTTGATTTTTAACATAAATCACCATAGCAAAAACTCTCTTTCTCTCACACAGAGAAATAAAATGATAAAGGAATAAACAAATGGAGGTGACAAGAGTTGAACCAATGGATGCCTTATTGGTATGTATATTGATCCCATAAGCACTCTTTCACTGCAGTAATTGGACTGACAAACACTATCAGGAGCCTTTCCAAAAAAAAAAAACATTATCAGAAGAATTTATGTGTCTTCTTCTTGAGGTTTACCTCTCCTTTTATAATGCCTTTCCATGACATTACAACAATATTTTTTAAATCCCTTGATTAGGGACATTAATTATAAATCTTTACAAGTGTGGTATATAGAGGGTTGTTACTGCGGTAGGAGAAAATGAGCTGCGGTAGGAGAAAATGAGCTGTGAGCTGCGGTATATAGAGGACGTTGAGCTGTGAGCTGCAGTAGGAGAAAATAAGCTGCGGGTATTTTGAACCCTCTATAAGTTTTGGAATTTGATAAAATTTGGTGAGGGTGTTGTCTAGGGTAAGATGATCATCCTCACCAATTTTTATCAAATTTTAAAACTTCTAGGGGGTCAAATGGTCAAAGCAAAATATGCAGATTTTAACGGTGACTGTGGACGACAGATTTTGCTTCTACCATTTAACCCCCCTGGAAGTTTTGAAATATGAAAATTGGTGAGGATAATCATCTTATCTTAGACAACACCCTCACAAAATTTCATCAAATTCCAAAACTCCTAGGGGGGTCAAAATATTCGCATCTCACTTTCTAAACCAGCAGCTCACAGCTCACTGTAACATTCCTCTGGTATATATATCCTTGAGCATACAACATGTTTGTATATTAAGATATAACATGTGTATATTAACATAGATATTTTTTTTTCATGTCTTACCAAGTGAGCTACCAATTGGAGATGACCCCATACCGTGCTAATGGAAAATGCTATTTGAAAATGCTAAGGGATAGACATCGAACATACTACGGTCGTGGGCGGCATTGGCCACTGCTCGATGCTAATGCTGATGCAAGCGTTGTCCTAGGGGTGGCAATGGATTATGAAAATCCGAATACCCGAGCCAAATCTGATCTGAAACATCGGGTATGCGTACTGATTTTGCACCCGAAGTTGGATAAGATATGAGTCTAGAAACTCTACCCGATTAACTTTCCTCCGGTATGGGTATGGCTACCTCAATACCCTTACTTGAAATCCAATTGCCCCTCTAACTTGTGGATACTAGATAATACAGTTCGACTCCAAACTTATTGCCATATATCTAAATTCTAACCAAACCCATATCCCTACCCAAACTTATACTCTACAGAAACTTTTGTAATAAGAAACTAATAGAGTTCTTAACATCGCATTGTGATACCTAGATTTTTTCTTTGGTAATTACATATATCATGGAGAAAAAGAGACAAAACTATACGCACTTCATACTCGAAACCCAAGCACTTCATACTCGAAACCCAAACCAACGACCGAAACTCGATTTGGTATGGATTTTCTTCTATCAGAATGGGTATGAGTCAGATATGGACCTTGCCATACCCGAATAGGTATGGATAGCGGTGGGGTCCGATTCAAACCCGATCAATTATTGGTCCATACCCCCACACCACCACAGTATGCATGAAGTATGTCCTCCCGTATGTTCAAACAGTAATGGTAATCGTACAATCTAAAAAAACAAAGGGTTATTTTGACTTTGCCCCAACTTTTTCTTGAATTAGACTTCACCCCCCAAAAAAAATCAGCGTACCCCCACCGTACGTTCCGACATGCGCGCCAGGCGCCCTGCTCCGCGAGTACGTCACCACGGTTAACACGTTGTCCACAGTGCAGCCACGTGCCGGATCCAAAGAATCTGAAAGGACTAGGGATGGCAACGGTCGGGTTTGAACCGGCCGGTCCATCCTTATTCTAAATCCATCCCAAACCCGTGCCAGTGTCGGGTTTTAATGATTAATTCCTTATTTTTAAGGATTAAGGATAAATAGGTTCTTCTTCGTGACAAATCTATGATGATGCTATGGAGTGCAGGAGACTTTTGAAACTTTTGCCTTAATGTTGTATACAACATACATTTCGTGACGCTAATCAGGCAATCCACACTGACAGCTCTAATGTTTGATATGAATGAAGATTTCCGTCCTATCACACTACCTGAATGTATTTCTTATGTTGTAATTTTGGATAAGCGTCTTTCTGCTCTCGAGAATGAGTCTTCCTCTGCCCATGTTAACCAAGATGATCTGACTTGTAATGCTTTTATCCCTGGGTCTGAGACACCATGAATAGAACCTTCTTGGTCTGCAAAAAGCAAAAAGGATAAATATGCTTTTATCTTGATATTTTGCTCTTTAAAATCTAAAATGTTGGATAAGTAAAAACAAAAGCACTATCCGAACCGCACAATCCGATCCAACCCACTTACTTATACAAGCCCAAGTTTAACCCGAGCTCGAAAATTTTGTTTTGGGTTGAGCAGCACACGTTGTAGGTCGAGTTGGATTGCGGGTTGAGGGTTCTACACTTTGGATTAAGCTTGGGTTAACCTCTAATCCGACGCAACCTGACCAAGTTGCAGCCATATCTACGATGTGGTCACAGAGGGAGACAAATAAGGGTTGACCGTCGATGAAAATGCTGGAGTCAGACTTGTCATCAGTTGTCGACGTCGTTGTTGTAACAAGGTTAAGGAGAAGAGATGATACTCATTAGGGTCTATTGCCCTCAACTTGTAGAAGTAAAGGAGGCTATATTAGGCACAATATAATGGCTAGCTATACACCAAATATACATCAAAATTGGACAAATTTAACATCCCCCATCAAACTCAGGGTGGATAAAAAACCAAGAGTTAACAAACTAGAGCCGGGAAGCTAGAATGGAGCTGAATGTGCCTTCATGAAGAGATGTACACTCTGCTCACTAGAGGACACGAAGGGGGGAGAGAGTGCATGTTTTTGTTTTTCCTAGTAAACTTAGTGGCAATCAAGCTCAATGTGCTTCATTCGTTCATGAAACAATAAATTAATTGCTAGCTATCTATATATATAGCACTCCGATTGTCACAGTGGAGAGGTGTAGGACCAGAAAACTCTACACCAAGGTCGTAGAGTAGACGTCGTAGGTGTACTATTTACATTGTAGTGCTGGCCATGGCCTTGTTCTCAGTCTATGTACTGGAAAGAGAAATCACCCCCTTCTCTTGATGCACCAAGACACTAATGAATCACCAAGAAAGCAGTAGAGAAGCATGTGGTAGAGTGACGTGTAATCGGATCCCCTACCTAGTCAGGGTCTGAGTAAGCATGGAGGACCAAATTAAGACGTGGTCGGCGACAGGAAGAGCGACCGATTGAGCATGTCTCAGATGTACCAGAGGTTCTGAAGAAGGGCATTATAGTGAACTGAGCAATGAGCCTTAATGAGACTGACAATGCTAACTGCATGTGATATATATGGCCTAATGATGGTGAGGTATATAAACTGACCGACGAGCTCGTCGAGCTGCCTGTAGTGAGTAGGATGGTTTGAGAGAGGTTCGTCATCTGTGGGGCGGAGCTTCACATGAAGCTCAAGGGGTGTCTCTACGATGCGATCGTCAGAGAGGGCGACATGGCTAAGGATATCAGAAGCATATATATTTCTGCCAGGAAAGAAGAATCCCAGTTTGCTTGCCCAGAGCTACCTCAAACATAAGAAAATATCTAAAATGACCTAAGTCCATCTTGAACTGGAGCTAAAGTGGTGCTGGAGGGAAGCGATAGTAACTAAACCATCCCCTATGATGATCATACCATCAACATATAGCAAAATAATTGCCCGATCCTGTGGTGTGGACTGCACAAAGAAAGAGTGGTCATGCGAGCTCTCAACAAAACCAGCCTTAGTAACTGACCTTTATAGTTACCTAGATTAGGTATATCACTTATTAGGTTCGCTAATGAGATTATAATTCCTAATATATCTTTTTGTGTGCTCAATTTAGTAGGTTTCTTAGTTTGACTAGTATTACTAGTTTGGCGTCATGGTGGATATGCACGTGTGCATGGGATCCATTGGAGTGAACCAATTAGCAAACTAATATATTAGTGTGGAAGTCAATTATGTGTGATCCATAGTCTAACTAGGATCACTAGATCATGATTGAGTTTACTAAGTTCACACTCCTATTGTCTAGGGGTTGCCTTAAGTGTCAAATTGGACTACGTTGACTTTTTCTGAAAATATCATAAGTTTTCGGAGTCTTCTAGTGGACTAGGTTGACCTTCCTACAAGTTAGGGTTTACCATTGGTATCCATTTGATGGGGTAAGATTGGTTTCCTAAAATATAGGAATCATAGGTATCCTAGTAGGAGTAGCATTTCATGTCCCTCTCTAGTAATAATCTTATTGAACTAAGGAGATGGCCCCTAAGGGTAATATCGTATTTGTCTATAGTGCATCATGGAGGGTAATTAATTAATTAATTCCTCTTTAATGGTTTTCTAGTTGGACTTGGAGTAGCCATGACACATTGTCTAGGGTTGACTTGGAGTTGACCCGGCTAGACATACGTGTGACTTTCTCTCGTAGAGACCTAGGAGCACTAGGGTTGCACCTGGTGGCTAGCCAATGGGTCTAATATGACTCTTAGGGGCTGGCCACATGGTCTCCTAATGGTCCATGAATATCTAATTGATAAGGCCTATTTTTTAAGAGTTGAGTTTTATCTCATCTTGGAAAAGGATAGAGACTAAAGGGGAAACTTATCCCTTTAGTACTCAGGATATGGCTGGCCACTATAGGGGCTATTTAACCCTTGTGGTTGACCCTATGAACTCTAAGAAAAATCGTCCATGGTGATGAGGAAGGCCGGCCACATCAAGGTAAAGAGAAAGAGGAAGAAAGAGAAGAAAAGAGAGAAAGAAAGGGAAAGAAAGAAGCTATGTTTCTTCTTCTCGTTTCGTCTTCCATACCTCATTGTTTGCAAAATATTGAGACTTTATCGATGGGAAGTAGAACATCATGGAAGGAGGGAACTACGTGCGGTTTGATCCCTCCGAAGACGGTACGTAGGTAGTCTGAAGGAATCGCTTTAGATTCAGTTGGAGTTGAAGAAGAAAGACTTTATCTTCTTCGACGATCTTCTCCATAGGTATTTATAAATCCTATGAGGTAATCGTTCATAATCCTTAGGTTGTTTGCATATGCTTTAAATTTTAAAAGTCATCTAGATCATCTTCTACTAGAAAGTATATAACCCGATATGTAGAATTAGACTGTTTCTGCCATGCACTACGATATCCGATCTAACAAGCCCATCATCATCATCCATCTAGACTGAAACGATCAAGACATGTTTGTTTTTTGGACCCGCAAAGTAAAGGCCAGTAAACATGATGCAGACTAGTGAATCTCCTTTATTGACTAGTAAATTTGATATCCTTCTTGCTATTTGTATTGACTAGTTAAGTAAACTATAAATTACATTTATGTATGTACCCTGATGAACTTACCGGGGGCCGTAACTTAATCACGGGTCGGCCACATGCGAAGCGGAGGAGAAGGTGAATGTGAAGTTACCGGGAGCTGCAAACTCGTCACGGGTAGGTCGCGCGCTAAAATGAAGAAGGTGAACGCGAAGTTACCGGGAGCTGCAAACTCGTCGTGGGTAGGTCGCGCGCTAAAATGAAGTAGAGGAACGTGAAGTTACCGGGAGCTGCAAACTCGTCGCAGGTAGGTCGCGCACTAAAATAAAGCAAGGGAACGCGAAGTTACTAGGAGCCGCAACTTCGTCGCGGGTAGGTCGCACGTTAAAATGAAGCAGGAGGGGGGTCCAAGCTCCCCCCCCCCCCCGCCCCCCCAGGCTGGCCGCACTCAATAATAGGAGAGGGGGGAGTCCAACTCCCCCCCCAAGGTGGTCGGCCGCGCACTATATGTTGTAGCTCGTGTGTCCTGAGCATGGATTTTCTGTATTAACATTAATAAAGATGACTTTGATAATTGCTTTAATTAGAATACTACTTTGGTATATGTTAATACACATATAATAAAGGGCCCTAGGGAACACAGTAGGCCACTGAGGCGCATGGTGGATCCATGCTTGGGAGACCCAGTGGACCAGTTCTGTGTAGACCTAGAACTAGTTCACATCTTAGGTGATGCCGGTCGCTTTACCGAGAACAAGTTGTTGGCAGGTAGAGGATGTGGTGAAGTATCCACCACGGGAACGTGGGATTCCTATTCACCTGACCAAGCACGATGATCGTGTTGAACAGGAACCAAGACGGTGCACAGTTCAGTGATTCAGACACTGGTGTATAAACCGTCTTATTACTATAGATAATCTGTCCTTAACCTTGAGGGACCATGTACTGGGCCAACCAGTTGTGTGGTGCTTTGATGTGCCAATGTGTGCGGACCTTCCATAGTCCAATACCACGGTACGTTGGGTTACCCTGCTGGCGCTTGAGTGACATGTAATCCCCATAGGTTATCTGAAGTCCAGACAGTTAACCCAGGCCTGGTGGTTGTCAGTATGACTGACGATGTTCCGGATACTAGGCATAGCACCGGAAGGTGTATGGTGTTATAGATGACAAGTCATCAATTCCTAGTTAGATGATCGGTCAGGATCTGACGGTGCTCCCCACCGCCCGAGTCGTATCATGGCACCAGTAAAAGGAGGGACTAAGGATTATCAGAGTATAGTAGAGAACAGGGTTATGAGATAGTAACATAAGTTTAGGATCACTAGAGTTCAACTCGCGTCGCACTCTGGGTGGCTACACGGGTTAATCAGATTAGGGCTGATTAACGGAACTTTCGGTGTGTCACCGAAACAGTTAATCAGGGATCTGGTTGGAGCTAGAGATCCTGAACCCTAAAGGTTTCACCCTATCGTTGCGTATAAGAATTACTCCTCAACCTGATTGGATACATTGGATGCGAAGTAGCACGATGGAGCGCAAGCCCGGAGCCTAAGAACCTAATTCACATGTGTTATGGGCCGTAGGGGTATTTTGGTAAATACTGAAATATGGCTCAGAACATATTGAATATGGATCTTAGAATGAGTAGAATAATTCCAGGAGCTCATAGGCACTGACGGAACTCGATTCCAAGAAGCGCACCTCACTCAATCTCTCTTTCAGTTTTTCACTATTCGTAAAGGGCGTTTTCGTCCAGGCTTTACGATAGAGCTGTGGAAACCCTAAAAACCGCCCCCCCTCATCCCTATCCATCTAGCCTCGGCCCTAGCTTGCTTGTAGTACTAGGAGGCCGTCCCTATAAGAGGATTAGAGAGGGAGGGGCCGGCCCTAGCTCTCCCCCTCCCGAAAATCCAACCCCCCTCTCCCTCTCTGAGGTTTCGGCCAAGGAAGAAAGAGGAAGACGAAGGAAGAAGAAGGAGGAAGGAAGAAGAAGGATGAAGAGAGAAAGAGAAGGAGGAGACCTACCGGCATGCCATCGTCTTCGCAATGAATTCCTCCATCGGCTCGTAGTCCTTGCACTCAGAGGTAGGACTTCGAGGATTCCTCAATTCGCAAAGAACAATATGCTATCTGACAGCTTCCCTTGCGATTCACGTGCGGTTCATCGTCGTTCTGTTCTCTCCGGATCATAGATCCACATGGTATAATGATTCTAAACACCTAACTAGATGCATGCATATCTTCTGTAGATCGTAGTATGCCTCTAGGGTGTCCGCACATATGCTAAGATCATAGATTTGCATGTAGATTGTTGCGTAGAATTAATTGTAATGAAACATACACCGTATGATCTTCAGATATATCTTCTGCTTGTTAGAATTGATGTGTTCTAAGCTTGTAAAACTTTAAGTTTTGGTCTAATAAAGATTGATAGTTATTATTATATGAGATGCATAATGGTACATAACATAGTTATGTGTTCTTTTAATGAACAGAGAGCCATGGTTATATGGTAGTCCACTGAGTTGAAGACTGAGTGGATTGGTCCCATATAATCTAAATCAGTTCGCAGCTATGATCAGGTTGGTCGCCTCATCATGATAAGCTGTTGGCGATGACAGTTCATGGGAAGTCTTCACCATGGTCATCACCAGGCACAGTGTCTGTGGCTGAACGGAACTAACACGGTGTACAGATCAGTGAGCAAACACTGGTATACTAAGCCGTGTTTCTGCTTAGAGTAAAATGGTCCTAAACCCTGAGGAACCACGTCTGATGGACTAACCAGTTGCGTGGTGCTTTGGCGCACCAATGTATGAGGATCCATATACAGTGATCCAAAACCACGGTATACTGGGTTACCCGGCTGGCGTTGTATTAGTGTGTCACTCCTGCAGGCCATCCACACCCCTGAAGGGAGGTGCGTTCCTTGGTATGACTTACACTGTACCAAACCCAGGCCTGGTGGTCACCAGTTTGACTGTTGACCGGGTTCGATTACTCGACGGGGTAATCAGAGGTACGATGTATAGGTCAACCTGGAAGGAACCAAGTCATATGATCATTCGAGTCTGACGGTAGTCTCCACCGCTCGAAATGAATCATGGCATCAAGTGGAGGGACAGCGGGTTTACTACTACTAAGCGGAGAGCAGGGGTATGATGGAGAACATAGTAAGTCTGGGTGAATTGGAGTGCAGCCTGCGTCGCACTCTGGGTGGCTACGCAGGTTAACTCGAGCTCAGAGGATCGATGGTACACTCGGGTAGTGTGTCGATTGAGCTTGAGTTGGAAGCCATGAACCCCGGTCCCTGATGGTTCCACCTTATCAACATTATGTACGGTTCTTGAACCATCTCCTCAGAACACCATAAGCATTAGGAGGAAGAAAGAAGTATAAGCTCCGTGTGTGCTTGGCACTAGAGCACGGTAGATGCGTAACTACATACGAGTACTTAGGGTTATGCCCGAGACTAGTACAGAGTCGCATGTAGTAATCCCTAGCCATAAGTGAACTTCGCTGCATAGGTGCGATGCACCGGGGTATGCTGCAAGTTGACTAGTTGACTTTGCTAGAGGCACCCTCTGGTGGCCTCAGTTAATAGTAGGAAACTAGTAGATATCACTTAAGTAATGGCCGCTAGGTATCGCATGCTAGAAATGGTCAAAATGAGGCATCAGGGCGGTTTGGTAAAAACCTCACTCCGCCGGACCTCACTGTTGGCCGACCCTAGCAGTGGGAGACCTTGCTAGGGCCGGCTCTATCTTGTAGGGATGAGAATCCCTCATCTATAGGGCCGGCCATATGATAGGGATAGGGCTAAGAATTGGTTAAGATCGAGCCCTAAAAAGTGGGAAAACGGATAAATACGTGGAGAGATAAAAAGGAGATAATGGAGAGATAATTGTGGGAGGTTTTTATCCCCTTGGATTCTTATCCAAAGGGGAAGGCCGGCCCTATATAAAGGGCTATAGGGGGCCGGCCCTAGTGTTGGAAAAACCGAACCCCCCCTCCCCTCTCATCTCTCTAGTTCTCTCCTGAATCCATCTCCCGTTTCCCGCTTGCAACTTCGTCTTCCTCGTGTGGAGTTCTGAAGAAGGAGAAGGGTTGTTCTTCGGAGGCACTCAGAGATTCGAGAGCGACGTTTCGTGCATCGTGTGAGATCGGGTGAACAAGAAGGCAACGTCTCCAATCATACCATCGGCATCTTCACGAACGATCTTCTGTCTCTATCGACAAAGAAGACAATTCTCCACGGTTAAAAGATCCGTACGAAAGGTATGTGTAATATAACATGTAGATCTAGCGAGTATTATGATTTGCATGCATGCTAGTTAATCATTACGCTAGATTGCCGTTAGGGTGTTCGATTCACGTGCATACGCATGCACACATATGTAGATTAGTTTCGATGAAAGTTTAAATCGTGTAACGTGCACCATGAACGGTCTTTCGACCGCAAAATCGCTTCCGCTGCGAGCATCGACCATGGATTAATTTCCAACAATTGGTATCAGAGCCGCATTAGTGGTGTGTGTTTCATGTTTTTTTATGAAACCAACATGTGTGCGCATGATGAATGCGTGAAATCATCGGGGTTCTTACGCTTAGATCATGCATATGTATAGATTGTGCTTGTTCTATTAATCATTCTTGCAGGGCGCCGCTATAAAAAATCTAGATCTATGTTTTGTGCTTGCTTTCGGGGGTCGGACCTCGAGTTAGCCATTGTCTGGATTTGCTCTCTTTGTTTGTGGATATGTAATTGAGCCGTAGATTGGGCGAGTGATGGGGGTTGACCATCCTCGGTTCCCATGGCCCTTTTTTCTAGGTGTGTTTTTTTTTCTTTCTAGGAAATTGTGTACGAGCGAGCACTTGCTCGAAGCGTACTAGACTTTTTCGGTTACAGATCGAGAAGAAAGATGTGCCAAAGAAATCCACCATCGGGAGCGGAAGCGGAACCCTGGAGGATGAAGGCGATTTGGCAAAGTGTTCGCGAGCGCGATGGAGGAGCCGGACCAAGGAACCTTGCGAAGAAAGCTAGAGGCCTGCGCTGTGCTAATTAGGTTCAGGGGTCGGACCCTGAACTTAATTCAATTTTAATGGTTGCTTTCTTTATTAGTTATTTATATTTCATATCGAACCCCGATGAGATAATGTGATTATCAGTTTTCAGAGGGATGTCTTTCCCCTCCGGTCCAAGCGACTGTTTGAGGATAGGATCCCGCTAGATGACGCCTATTATTTAGTTGACTTTTGATGTTAGTAGGATCCCATCACATATGGTTATGCCACCATTAGGTCGGCACCCGACTAGTCGGGTGTGCCTATTTGGCCAGCATCAAAATCAAAGATGAGATGGAGATCCATTGAACATCAATTGTCAAATTTATAAGCGAGGCGCCATGACTAGTGGGAGTCCTTTCCAGTGAGTCTGACTCTAGGATTAGCACCAGAGCATTAGCGTGATAACCAATTTTGCAAAGCATCGATATTCTCGGAATATGTAATGTGACCCTTGAATGGAGAAATCCGCTTGAGGCAGGGACTATGATATTCCGAGAATGATTAATGCTAGGCGAAGGGCTTGAACGCTAGTGGGAGCATGGTGTGACCAGGGTCTAGTATATAGGAGGTCGCTACCTTTGCATTTGCATAAATTCATACTCGCAAAATAACCCTCATATATTTATAAGGGATATAATAGAGGACCCTTAGAGATCCTCTGGCCTCCATGGCTAATCACTTCGTACTCGGGTGGAAGGGCATAACTCAACAACCCCCTCGGGTGAGAGCTGTGTTTTTTCTATGCCAAGCTACTTAGTGATCTCCTTCGGGATATGACAGTTACGGTGCCAAGTGTTCAGGCTTTACTCACCCTCGTGGGGCCCGTTAGAATTCCCGTGCCGTAATTGCCTAAGCTCGTGGGTAAGCATCCTAAGTACACGTAAGGTATTCGTTGCGAAGACAACGGTGATCACGTGGTACTGGCCAAAAGATAACCATGGTCCATCAAAGCCCGTAGTTGGCAAATTTGGATAGGGTCAAGGGAAAGACCCATGTAAGCGGAAGACCTGCACACTGCCCCCTCGGACAGGTGTAGCCTACTCTGAGATCTTACATACATGGTTAATTAATCCATAGAGATAGCTTCACTTGAGGGTAGCGTTGTCATATGGATATAATTAGCTTGTTTTAAAAATCCATAAAAATAAGTTTTCATGCATTCTCATTATTCAGTCTTTTATTTTCAGATGACCAAGTTAGACCCTTGTCCGCTATCCTAAATGACCACAAACTTACCGGTCCCAACTATGAGGACTGGAAGCGCAACCTGTACCTGGTCTTAATGATAGGTAAACACATGACAGTCCTGAATGACCCTGAGCCGGATTTGTCAGGACCCGATGCCACAGAGGCACAGTTAAAGGCTTTTACTGACTGGAAGGAATCTAATGAAATATATAAATGCTATATTATAGCATCCTTGCAAACAACTCTGCAGAAGCAAGTCGAGGAGATGCCCGACGCTTCTGACATGATGTTGTATCTGAAGGAGATGTTTGAAGGTCACAATCGCGTTACGCGATACCTTACCATCAAGAAACTCATCAGCACTAAGATGTCCAATGAGACGCTGGTGTGGGTGCAAATTTTGGCAGAAGTTTACCAACTACCGCGGGACCCACCGGCCCTGCCTGGTGGGACCACGAAGACTACCGCGGGACCCACCGGCCCTGCCTGGTGGGACCACGAAGACTACCACGGGACCCACCAGCCCTGCCTGGTGGGCCCACGAGGACCACCGCGGGACCCATCGGCCCCGTCCGATAGGCCCACGAGCCTGTGGAATCCCCCAGAAGACGGTAGCGGGGCCCGCTAGCTTTACCTGGAGAATCCCAGATACGACAGCAGAAAACCGCCATTTGCCCCGGAATTCCTCCCCGGGAATCCTATAAATAGCAGAGCCTTCGAATGTAAAGGGATCGAATTCTCAGTTCTAAAACCAGAGCTCTGGGATTTCCAACTTCCCATCTTCCACCTCTCTTTGATCTTCTTTTTCTCTCTCGAAGAGATCAGTGTTTACAGTGATACTCGGCCTGTCGAGATCACTCCAGCATAAGTGTTAGTGAATTCGGGTTGCTCCCTATAGCACGGAGACGTAGGCTTCGGCTGAACTCCGAGATCAATCTCTTGTGTCAAACTCTCTCTGATTGCATATCTCTATTCACATATCAAAAGGCTTCAACTGCAATCAACAGATCGACCAACGATCTTCGACGTCAACTTCAACTCCAATTGACTGGTGCTGCGAGAGTCTTCGGGTCGGCACGAAGATTTTCCCCCACAGCTGGTTCGAAAACACATGATAAAAATGTTTGGGTTCCAGAACGAACTAGCTACCATGGACATTGTGCTAGAAGGCGAGGTGATGACAGACATCTTCCTCTCGTCACTGTCTGGAGCCTTTGAAGGCTTTGTCACCAACTTTAATTTAAACAAGTTGGCTATGACAAATGCAGAGCTTCTGGAAGCTCTCCAGGCAGCTGATGAGGATGACTTCAAGCAGAAGGGCGAAGCACTTCACGTGCAACGCAGATCCTTCAAGAAGCCTGGTAAACCTCAAGGCAAGAAACATAAGAAGAAACCTAAGTCAGCGTCTGTGCAGGACTCTGCTGGGGCCTCTGGGTCTGGAGAATCAAAGAAACCGGGCACGAAGTGTTTCCGGTGTGGCCAGAAGGGTCATTGGAAGGACTGCAAGAAACCTCAGAATGCTGGCGAAGGTAATCTACAACTCTTAGTTGTTGAATCATTTCTTTCAAGTAATAGTTCTTTTGCTAGTTGGATTGTGGATTCAGGATCCACTAACCATGCCTGTAACTCTCTTCAGGGGTTTTGGGAAAGCAGAAGGTTGCTTGATGGAGAGGTGACCTTGAGCATGGGAACTGAGGCCGTGGCTGCTGCTGAAGGTATTGGAGATGTTACTCTTAGTTTTTCGAATAATAAGACTTTGACTCTTAGAGATGTCTTTTATGTACCGTCCTTGAGACATAACTTAATTTCTGTTTCTTCTTTAGTTAATGAAGGTTATTCAGTTTATTTTGATGCTTCTGGTGTGTCGTTTAAACTGAATGGAACTTTTATAATAAGAGGAATGGTTCAGAATCATCTCTATATTATCAGTCCTAAATTTGAGAAAGATAACATAATAACTTCAGCATTTAATATTAATTCATCTAAGCGTAAAAAACCTTCAGAAAATTTAACCCAATTGTGGCACTTACGGCTTCGGCATATTGCCTTAGACAGGATCCATAGGTTGGTAAAGGCCGGGCTTCTGGAAACAGATCCTATGGAGATCCTTCCCACCTGTGAATCCTGTCTGGAAGACAAGATGACCAAGAGGGCCTTCAAAGGCAAAGGAGTGAGAGCTACTGATGTATTGGAGTTAATCCATTCAGATGTATGTGGACCCATGAGCGTCAAGGAGATAGGAGGCCATGAGTATTTCATCACTTTTACTGATGATTACTCAAGATATGGTTACATTTATCTTATGCATCGGAAGTCGGAATCCTTTGATATGTTCAAAGAGTTCAGGGCTGAAGTAGAAAAGCAGACAGGTAAATATATAAAAACCCTTTGATCTGATCGAGGAGATGAATACCTATCTGGCGAGTTCCTTGGGTATTTGGTGGAGCATGTGATAACATCCCAGTTAACTGCTCCAGGTACCCCACAACAGAATGGAGTCTCTGAGAGAAGGAATCGAACCTTGTTGGACATGGTTCGAAGCATGATGAGTTATGCCTGTTTACCAACGACCTTTTGGGGATATGCCCTTCAGACAGCAGCATATGTTCTGAACCACGTTCCGTCTAAATCAGTGCCTCAGACCCCTAGAGAACTGTGGTCAAGGCAAAAGCCAACACTACAGCATTTCAGAATATGAGGATGTCATGCATATGTGCGGGTAGACAAGAGGGAAAAGATGGAGCCAAAGTCCAAAGCATATTTGTTTGTAGGATATCCCAAAGAGACTAAAGGTGGACTATTTTATGATCCTGAGGAAAAGAAGGTAATCGTTTCAACGAATGCCATTTTCCTAGAAGATGATTATATTATGGACCACAAGCCTGCTAGTAAGGTAGTTCTGGATGAGCTACTGGGTACTAGATCAGAGAGCGCATCTGAAAGCATAGTGGGAGCTGACATTACAGACACTAATATACCAGAAACTGTAGAACCTATTCATCCTGTAACACAACCACCACCTCGTCGCAGTGGGAGAAGCATCAGAGCTCCTGACATATACTATGGAGAAACCTTATTGGTTGATCCAGAGGGTCAGGAGGATGACCCACTGAGCTACGATGAGGCAGTGGGAGCTTCTGACAGCTCTGACTGGCAAAAAGCTATGAAGGCAGAAATTGCATCAATGTCCCATAACGCAATCTAGACTCTTGTTACACCATCATCCAATATTAAACCTATTGGGTGTAAGTGGGTGTATAAGAAGAAGAGAGGATCTGATGGTACAATCGAGACTTATAAAGCTAAATTAGTTGTCAAGGGTTATACCCAGAGAGAAGGAATCGACTTTGACGAAACCTTCTCGCCGGTAGCTATGATAAAGTCTATTCAGATCCTCCTATCCATTGCAGGCCATTACAACTGGGAGATCTGGCAAATGGATGTCAAGACAGCATTCCTCAATGGAAATTTGGAAGAAGATATTTATATGATGCAGCCACCAGGTTTTGAGTCAGAAGGTCAGGAACATCTAGTTTGTAAGTTGCAGAAGTCCATTTATGAACTAAAGCAAGCATCTAGAAGTTGGAACATCCGTTTTGATCAGGCAATCCAGTCATATGGATTTACTCAAAACGAGGATGAACCATGTGTATACAAGAGGAGTGATAAGACTACAATGGTATATTTGATACTTTACGTAGACGATATTCTACTCATTGGAAATGATGTTGGAACATTGTCAACGATAAAAGTCTGGTTGTCAACACAGTTCGATATGAAAGACCTAGGTGAAGCGAGTTATGTTTTGGGGATCAAGGTAACACGTGATCGCCAGAACATGATTCTCTCGCTATCACAGACTGCGTATATAGATAAGATTATGGCTAGGTTTGACATGCAAGACTCCAAGAAGGGTTTTGTGCCATTTAGACATGGCGTAAAACTGTCTAAGGATCAATGTCCTAAGACACCTGAGGAGAGAGCAGAAATGCAGAAGATACCTTATGCTTCGGCATTAGGTAGTCTAATGTATGCTATGCATTGTACAAGGCCAGGTATCTGTTTCGCAGTAGGCATGATGGGTCGGTTTTAGTCGAATCCGGGTCCAGATCACTGGACAGCTGTGAAGTGTATACTCAAGTACCTTCGTAGAACAAGGAACTATGAGTTAGTTTACACTGCACAAGAACTGACGCCGATTGGATACACAGATTCTGACTTTATGTCAGATTTGGAATCCAGAAAGTCGACATCAGGTTTTGTGTTTATGTTAGGAGGAGCAGCGGTTAGTTGGCAGAGTATGAAGCAGAAATGCATCGCAGACTCTACCACAGAAGCTGAGTACGTTGCAGCGTGCGAGGCAGCCAAAGAGGCGGTATGGCTCAAGAAATTTCTTACGGATTTGGGGTGCGTACCAGAGACCCAGTTACCTATTGTGCTTTACTGCGACAATAGTGGGGTGGTAGCATAAGCAAAGGAGCCAAGACATCACCAAAAGGGGAAGCACATCGAGCGCAAGTTCCACTTGATTCGGCAGTTTCAAAAGCAAGGGCGAGTAGTGGTGACACAGATTGCATCTACAGATAATGTTGCTGATCCTTTCACAAAGGCAATACCTACCAAGGCATTCGAGCGACATGTGGATGCGAAGGGAGTCAAAACCGTTTTGCTACGCTAGACCAAGTGGGAGATTGTTAGGATTGATGTGTTCTAAGCTTGTAAAACTTTAAGTTTTGGTCTAATAAAGATTGATAGTTATTATTATATGAAATGCATAATGGTACATAATATAGTTATGTGTTCTTTTAATGAACAGAGAGCCATGGTTATATGGTAGTCCACTGAGTTGAAGACTGAGTGGATTGGTCCCATATAATCTAAATCAGTTCGCAGCTATGATCAGGTTGGTCGTCTCATCATGATAAGCTGTTGGCGATGACAGTTCATGGGAAGTCTTCACCATGGTCATCACCAGGCACAGTGTCTGTGGCTGAACGGAACTAACACGGTGTATAGATCAGTGAGCAGACACTGGTATACTAAGTTGTGTTTCTGCTTAGGGTAAAACGGTCCTAAACCCTGAGGAACCACGTCTGATGGACTAACCAGTTGCGTGGTGCTTTGGCGCACCAATGTGTGAGGATCCATATACAGTGATCCAAAACCACGGTGTACTGGGTTACCCGGCTGGCGTTGCATTAGCGTGTCACTCCTGTAGGCCATCCACACCCCTGAAGGGAGGTGCGTTCCTTGGTATGACTTACACTGTACCAAACCCAGGCCTGGTGGTCACCAGTTTGACTGTTGATCGGGTTCGATTACTCGACGGGGTAACCAGAGGTACGATGTATAGGTCAACCTGGAAGGAACCAAGTCATATGATCATTCGAGTCTGACGGTAGTCTCCACCGCTCGAAGTGAATCATGGCATCAAGCGGGTTTATCACTACTAAGTGGAGGGACAGCGGGTTTATCACTACTAAGCGGAGAGCAGGGGTATGATGGAGAACATAGTAAGTCTGGGTGAATTGGAGTGCAGCCTGCGTCGCACTCTGGGTGGCTACGCAGGTTAACTCGAGCTCAGAGGATCGATGGTACACTCGGGTAGTGTGTCGATCGAGCTTGAGTTGGAAGCCATGAACCCCGGTCCCTGATGGTTCCACCTTATCAACATTATGTACGGTTCTTGAACCATCTCCTCGGAACACCATAAGCATTAGGAGGAAGAAAGAAGTATACGCTCCGTGTGTGCTTGGCACTAAAGCATGGTAGATGCGTAACTATATACGAGTACTAAGGGTTATGCCCGAGACTAGTACAGAGTCGCATGTAGTAATCCCTAACCATAAGTGAACTTCGCTGCATAGGTGCGATGCACCGGGGTATGCTGCAAGTTGACTAGTTGACTTTGCTAGAGGCACCCTCTGGTGGCCTCAGTTAATAGTAGGTAACTAGTAGATATCACTTAAGTAATGGCCGCTAGGTATCGCACGCTAGAAATGGTCAAAATGAGGCATCAGGGCGTTTTGGTAAAAACCTCACTCCGCCGGACCTCACTGTTGGTCGACCCTAGCAGTGGGAGACCTTGTTAGGGCCGGCCCTATGTTGTAGGGATGAGAATCCCTCATCTATAGGGCCGGCCATATGATAGGGATAGGGCTAAGAATTGGTTAAGATCGAGCCCTAAAAAGTGGGAAAACGGATAAATACGTGGAGAGATAAAAAGGAAATAATGGAGAGATAATTATGGGAGTTTATCCCCTTGGATTCTTATCCAAAGGGGAAGGCCGGCCCTATATAAAGGGCTATAGGGGGCCGGCCCTAGTGTTGGAAAAACCGAACCCCCCTCCCCTCTCATCTCTCTAGTTCTCTCCCGAATCCATCTCCCGTTTCCCGCTTGCAACTTCGTCTTCCTCGCGTGGAGTTCTGAAGAAGGAGAAGGGTTGTTCTTCGAAGGCACTCAGAGATTCGAGAGCGACGTTCCGTGCATCGTGTGAGATCGGGTGAACAAGAAGGCAACGTCTCCAATCATACCATCGGCATCTTCGCGAACGATCTTCTGTCTCCATCGACAAAGAAGACAATTCTCTGCGGTTAAAAGATCCGTATGAAAGGTATGTGTAATCTAACATGTAGATCTAGCGAGTATTATGATTTGCATGCATGCTAGTTAATCATTACGCTAGATTGCCGTTAGGGTGTTCGATTCACGTGCATACGCATGCACACATATGTAGATTAGTTTCAATGAAAGTTTAAATCGTGTAACGTGCACCATGAACGATCTTTCGACCGCAAAATCGCTTCCGCTGCGAGCATCGACCATGGATTAATTTCCAACACTGCTTCCGCTGCGACTCTGATAAGCGGATCCAATTCCAACAATTGGTATCAGAGCACGCTTTGGTGTGTGTTTCATGCATGTATTCGTGAAAACATTATGTGAATATATGATGTCATATGTTTTTATCGGGGTTCGACGTAGATCATGCATATGGATTATGCTATGTATCATCTTTTTGCAGGTGCCGCGCTAAATAGTAATCTGTGATTGCATGCCTTCGGAGGTCGGACCCCGGATTTAATTTTGTATTGATTATTATCATGCCTGTGGATTTTAAGGTTTTAGATGGGCGAGGGTGGAGGTTGACCACCCTCGGATCCCTGGCCATGTTTCTAGGATTATTTCCTTTTCTTTCTAGCGAAATTATACACGAACAAGCACTTGATCAGAGAGTGTTAGTTTTTCGGTCACAGAAAGAAGGAGATGATGCTATATCCACGGTTCGGGCAAGCGTTACCAAGGCGTGCAAAGACCCGGCAAAAGTGTGCACGTTGGTGATGATCGGGATCGTCATCAGAGATCGTGCAGAACGGAAGAGCATGATATCTTGGCTGTGCTATTCAGGTTCAGGGGTCGGACCCTGGACTTGATTCGGTTTGGATGCTATTTCTGTTGTTTCTCTTTACTTAGTGTTTAGAGAACCGTGATGATAATTTTAATTATCTATCTTGCTTGTGAGTTTGTCTCTAGATCAGGCTTAGGGTTAGTACTAAGCTTATGGATTCATCGGTGTTTCTATATGGTTCTAACACGTACGAATCCGGTGGAGAGCTAAAAGGAAAGGTGGTAACCGCTCTCGTGGTAGTTCAGGTAGCCAAGTATTGTGCACCGAGATAGAAGCAGTGTTAGATTTGTTTAGAGATAACGAATGTCTCCATAAGAAATATGATAACCCTAGTGGGATGTCTTTTCCCCACATGGTTATAGAGACCAAGTTAGGTTAGGATTCTACTAAGTGATACCTGTTTCTAGTTGACGTTTGATGGTAGTGTGAACTCATCACGATTTGGTTATACCACCATTAGGTTGAGGTCCGGCGGAGGTTGTCGGATGTCCCTATTTGGCCAGCATCGAAATCTATAATGAGATGAGTTCTACTATGACATCAGGCATCAAATTGTAAACGAGACATAATTCTAGTGGGAGTCCTTTCCACGTTTAGGCTAGGCTCCAGATCTTAGGATTATGGGCAAACTAGTGAGGTATCGGGATCCTTGGAATCTATGTAATGTGATCCTTGCAAGAAAGGCAAAAGCTGAGTATTCGAGGTACGGACTATGATATTTTCCAAGGATACTAATGCTTTTGCGAGAAGGTTTGTAATCCTAGTAGGAGCACGCTAGACCAGGGTCTAAGTCTAGGAGGTCGTGACCTTTCTAGATATGCATAAAACCTCATAAAGAAGGGATGTGTAAGAGATTCCCTCCAAAGGGGAGCCCCTGGCCTCCACAATCAACCGGCTAAGAGTCTGGGTGGAAGGTACGCAGTTCGATATTCCCACCGGGTGAGAGCTGTGTTTCATTCCATACTGGTTCGCCTAGTGGTTTCCTTCGGGACATAGAGGATGCCGATGGCAGTGGGTGACGGTTTTTTCCTGCACGATAGGAGCCTATGAACCCCCCTGCCGACACCACCTAGATTTGTGGGAAGCATCCGAAAGCTTGTGTGAAGCCGCCGTTGCTGCGCACGCGGGTCACATAAAGCTGACCAAAAGGAGACTGAGAGGTCTTTCAGTTTGTCATGGGTAATTCTGATAAAGACTGGGTCGTAAAAACCTCGTTGGTAGAAGTGATTGCATGCTCTCACTGAGATGCTGTCTCCAATTCAAGGCCGATAGTCTCAGTGCTCGATCCCAGGGAATTTAGATTCCTAGATGTCTCCACTTGAGGTAGTGAAGATATAGCGGCTGGAGTAAACATTATCTATTTTTAAATTCCATAAAATAGATTGTGGTAGACCCTAATTATTGCTTTAAACCATTATTTACATAAATCATGACCAAGCTCGACCCCCTTGACTCCATCCTTAATGATAACAAACTTACGGGACCAAACTACGAGGACTGGAAGCGTAACCTGATGCTCGTCCTAAGGGTTGGCAAACACACAACTGCCCTAAGTACCCCTCAACCGGCCATACCGGGATCAAGTGCTACTAAGGCCCAATTGAAGGAATGGAAAGACTGACTAGATGCTGATGAGATATGCAAGTAATACATAGTGGCATCCTTGCAGACCGTCATTCAGAAGCATGTCGAAGATATGGCCTTTGCTTCAGGCATGATGCTCTATTTAAAGAAAATGTTCGAGAGTTGTAGTCGGGTAACTCGTTATCTGACCATCAAGAAATTGGTATCCACGAAGATGGCAGAGGGGACTTTAGTTCGGGATCATATATTGAAATTGTTTGGCTATGTGAATGAGCTTGGTTCCGTCGATGTCATCTTGGATGTAGAGATCCAGACCGACATTTTTCTCGCATCTCTATCAGGAGCGTTTGAGGGCTTTGTTACCAATTTTAACCTTAACCGGTTGGAGATGTCTAATGCAGAGCTCCTAGCGGCGCTCCGGGCGGCAGATGACGGGATGAAGGCAGGAGCCCAATCCCTGAACATAGAGCACAAGTCTTCTCTGAAAGCCAAAGGCAAGTTTCAGAAAAGAAAGTCTAAGAAGCCCGTGAAGCTGGGTCAGGTGCAGTCGCAGGTTCCTAAGCAGGATAGTTCGGCGAAGTCCAAAGGAAAATATTTCCAATGCGACAAAAAGGGGCACTGGAAGGGCGACTGTCGTGCGGCTCCCAAGAATGCTGAAATAGATATATCTCAAATCGACATAGTGGAATCCCTTGTAGCATCCAGTAGTTCTCCAGTTTCATGGATTGTGGATTCTGGTTCCACTAACCATGCTTGTAATAATTTACAGGGGTTCAAAGAGATAAGAAAATTGGGTGATGGGGAGATAATCCTAAGCATGGGAACCGAGGCTGTGGCAGAGGCTGAAGCAGTTGGAGATATCGTCTTGTAGTTTCTTGATGGAAGAAGTTTATTACTTTGAGACATACTTTATGTACCGTTATTGAGACGAAATTTAAAATATATTTTCTTATTGAATAATGAAGATTTTTCAGTTTTATTTGATGCTTCTGGTGTGTCAATTAAATTGAATGGTTCCTTTGTTTGTAAGGGAAAGACACAGAATGGTCTCTATGTAATTAACTCCAATCATAAGCAGGATAACATAACTAAAGCCTGTATGGTTAATTCATCTAAAAGGAAAAATCCCTCAGATAATCCTACACTCCTTTGGCATCTAAGGCTTGAACACATAGCCTCAGACAGGATTCACAGGTTGGTTAAGGTAGGACTTTTAAGTCTAGATATTTCAGAAAGCCTACTAACATTTGAGTCTTTTCTGGAAGGCAAGATGACTAAAAGATCTTTCCGAGCCAAAGGTAGCAGATCTCAGGAGGTATTAGAGTTGGTACACACTGATGTATGTGGGCCCATAAGTGTTCGTGCCATAGGAGGCTTCGAGTATTTCATCACCTTCACGGATGATCACTCGAGGTTTGGATACATATACCTAATACGGCGGAAGTCTGAATCCTTTGATAAGTTCAAGGAGTTCAGAGCTGAAGCAGAAAAGCAGACGGGTAAAAGTATCAAGTCTTTTCGATCGGATCGAGGAGGCGAATACCTATCGGATAAATTTATTGGGTACCTACGTGAGCATGGGATCGTATCCCAGTTGACTGCACTATGGACACCGTAACAAAATGGTATATCTGAGAGGAGAAACCGAACTTTGTTAGACATGGTTCGGACTATGATGAGTTATGCAATATTGCCACCTAGTTCTTGGGGATATGCCCTAGAGACGGCAGTATATACTTTGAACTTTGTTCCATCAAAGTTAGTACCTCTAACTCCTTGGGAGCTGTGGTTGAAGCGAAAGCCAAGACTACAACACTTTAGGTTTTGGGGTTGTCTAGCACATGTGCGGAAGGACAAGCGAGATAAGATGGAGTCAAAGACTAAGTTATGTCTATTCGTTGGGTATTCAAAAGGAACAAAGGGTGGTTTATTTTATGATCCTGAAGATACAAAGGTTGTCGTCTCGACGAACGCCGTATTCCTAGAGCAGGATTATTTAATAGACCATAAGCCCACCAGTAAAGTAGTTCTTGAAGAATTGCTTGGTACTGATGGGAGTACGCAGACAGAAAACGTAGTGGGAGCCAATACCACTAAGATAAACGATACTGTAGAATCGACTTCTATGGAACCACTGCAGGCTCGTCGTAGTGGGAGGACCACAAGTGCTCCTGATAGATACATTTGAGAAGCCTTCATGGTAGATCCAGAGTTTCAGGAGGATGATTCTCTGAACTATGACGAAGCGATGGTATCCTCTGACCATGCAGCATGGCAGAAAGCCATGGAGGCAGAACTGACATCGATGTCCTAAAACTCGGTCTGGACACTTGTAACACCGCCTCACAACATTAAACCTGTTGGGTGTAAGTGGGTGTACAAAAGAAAAAGAGGTCCGGATGGTACCGTTGAGACTTACAAAGCTAGACTTGTCGCTAAGGGTTATACCCAGCGAGAAGGGATCGACTCTGATGAAACCTTTTCACCAGTGGCTATGCTTAAGTCAATCTGGATCCTCTTGTCCATTGCAGCCCATTATGATTAGGAGATCTGGCAAATGGACATCAAGACCGCATTCTTCAACAGGGATTTGGAAGAAGACATCTATATGTCCCAGCCTCCAGGCTTTGTCGTAATAGGTCAGGAAAGTCTAGGGTGCAAGTTGCAAATGTCCATTTATGGACTGAAGTAAGCATCCAAAAGTTGGAACATGTGTTTTGATCAGGCTATCCAGTCTTATGGATTTGAACAGAACATGGATGAATCATGTGTTTATAAAAGGAGCGATAAGACTACAGTAATTTTTCTAGTACTTTATGTGGATGATATCCTGCTCATTGGAAACGATATTGGAACGTTATCTACAGTGAAGGTATGGTTATCCTCTCAATTTGACATGAAAGACCTGGATGAAGCGAGTTATGTTCTGGGGATCAAGGTAACTCGAGATTTCCAGAACAAGACTCTCTCACTGTCACAGTCAGCCTACATAGATACTATCTTGGTCAGATTCAGTAAGCACAACTCCAAGAAGCGACTGGTTCCATTTAGACATGGAATGAAACTGCCCAAGGATCAGGGTCCTAAGACTCCTGAGCAGAGGGCAGAGATGCAGAAGATACCTTATGCTTCGGCTGTAGGGAGTCTGATGTATGTTATGCAGTGCACGAGACCAGATATATGCTATGCAGTAGGCATGATGGGCAGGTATCAGTCAAATCCGGGTCCAAGGCACTGGACTGCTGTGAAAAGTATACTCAAGTATCTCCGTAGGACGAGAGATTATGAGTTAGTTTACTCTTCACAGAAACTGATACCGATTGGGTATACAGATTCTGATTTTGCATCAGATCCGGAATCCAGAAGATCGATATCAAGGTTTGTGTTTTCAATAGGAGGAGGAGCTGGTTGGAAGAGCGTGAAGCAGGGATGCATCGCGGATTCGACGACAGAGGCTGAATACGTTGCGGCGTGCGAAGTAGCCAAGGAGGCGGTGTGGCTCAAGAAGTTCTTCACGGACTTAGGATGTGTACCAGGAGCTCGAGATCCGATTGTCCTTTAGTGTGACAATAGTGGAGCGGTAGCACAATCCAAGGAGCCAAGATATCACCAGAAGAGTAAGCATATCGAGCGGAAATACTACATTATCCGGGACTTGCAGAAGCGAGGGGAGGTTGCAGTGCCTCAAGTGGCGTCTGCAGATAACATGGTGGACCCTTTCACAAAGGCGTTACTGATCAAGGCTTTTGAGAAGCACGTGGATGCCATGGGAGTTAAAACTGTTGTTCCCTGCTAGGCCAAGTAGGAGATTGTTGTAGCTCATGTTTCCTGAGCGTGGATTTTCTGTATTAACATTAATAAAGATGACTTTGGTTATTGTTTTAATTAGAATACTACTTTGGTATATGATAATACACATATAATAAAGGACCCTAGGGAACACAGTAGGTCACTGAGACGCATGGTGGATCCATACTTGGGAGACCCAGTGGACCAGTTCTGTGTAGACCTAGAACTAGTTCACAGCTTAGGTGATGCCAATCGCTTCACCAAGAACAAGCTGTTGGCAGGTAGAGGATGTGGTGAAGTCTCCACCACAGGAACATGGGATTCTCATTCACCTGACCAAACACTATGATCGTGTTGAATAGGAACCAAGACGGTGCACAGTTCAGTGATTCAGATACTGGTGCATAAACAGTCTTACTACTATAGATAATCTATCCTTAACCCTGAGGGACCATGTACATTGGGCCAACCAGTTGTGTGGTGCTTTGATATGCTAACGTGTGCGGACCTTTCATAATCCAATACCACGGTACATTGGGTTACCATGCTGGCGCTTGAGTGACATGTAATCCCTATAGGTTATCCGATGTCCAGTGTTGGATGGGTGCATTTTGATGAGTCAATCTGTCCACACAGGTAACCCAGGCCTGATGGTTGTCAGTATGACTGACAATGTTTCGGATGCTAACAAGTCATCAATTCCTAGTCAGATGATCGATCGGGATCTGACGGTGCTCCCCACCGCCCGAGTCATATTATGGCACCAGTAATAGGAGGGACTAAGGATTATCAGAGTATAATAGAGAACAGGGTTACGAGGGAGTAACATAAGCTTAGGATCACTAGAGTTTAACTCACGTCGCACTCTGGGTGGCTACACGGGTTAATCAAATTAGGGCTGATTAACAGAACTTTCGGTGTGTTACCGGAACAGTTAATCAGGGATCCGGTTGGAGCTAGAGATCCTGAACCCTGAAGGTTCCACCCTGTCGTTGCGTATAGGAATTGTTCCTCGACCTGGTTGGATACGTTGGATGCGAAGTAGCGCGATGGAGTGCAAGCCCGGAGCTTAAGAACCTAATTCACATGTGTTAGGGGCCGTAGGGGTATTTTGGTAAATACTAAAATGTGGCTCAGAACATATTGAATATGGATCTTAGAATGAGCGGAATAATTCCAGGAGCTTATAGGCGCTGATGGAACTCGATTCCGAGTAGCGCACCTCACTCAATCTCTCTTTCAGTTTTTCACTATTCGTGAAGGGCGTTTTCGTCCAGGCTTTACGATAGAGATGTGGAAATCCTGAAAACCTCCCCCCCTCATCCCTATCCATCTAGGGCCGGCCCTAGCTTGCTTGTAGCACTAGGAGGCCGGCCCTATAAGAGGATTAGAGAGGGAGGGGCCGACCTTAGCTTTCCCTCTCTAGAAAATCCGACCCCCCTCTCCCTCTCTCCCTCTCTGATGTTTCGGCCAAGGAAGAAAGAGGAAGAAGAAGGAGGAAGGAAGGAGAAGGAAGAAGAGAGAAATAGAAGGAGGAGACCTACCGGCACGTCATCGTCTTCGCAACGAATTCCTCCGTCAGCTCGTAGTCCTTGCACTCAGAGGTAGGACTTCGAGGATTCCTCAATTCGCAAAGGACAAGGTGCTATCCGATAGCTTCTCTTGCGATTCACGTGCGGTTTATCATCGTTCTGTTCTCTCCAGATCATAGATCCACAAGGTATGATGATTCTAAACACCTAACTAAATGCATGCATGTCTTCCGTAGATCGTAGTATGCCTCTAGGGTGTCCGCACATATGCTAAGATCATAGATTTGCATATAGATTGTTTTGTAGAATTAATTGTAATGAAACATACACCGTATGATCTTCGGATCTATCTTTTGCTTCCGCTGCGATTCTGATAAGCGGATCCAATTCCAACACTATAATGGGAGAGGGGGAGTCCAACTCCCCCCTCCCAAGGTGGCCTGCCGCGCACTATAATAGGAGAGGGGGTGTCCAACTCTCCCCCCAAGGTGGTCGGCCGTACGCTATTATGGGAGAAGGGGGAGTCCAACTCCCCCCCCCCCCAAAGGTGGTTGGCTGCGCATCAGAGCAAAGCAGGAGGGGGGTCAAAGCCCCCTCCCCCCCCCCCCTCCCCCTAAGGTGGTCGACCACGCGCTATAATGGGAGAGGGGGGAGTCCAACCCCCCCCCCCCCCCCTAGGTGGTCGACCGCGCATCAGAGCAAAGCAGGAGGGGGGTCCAAGCCTCCCCCCCCCCCCCCCCCCCCCCCCGCCCCCCAAGGAGGTCGGTCGCGCGCTATAATGGGAGAGGGGAAGTCCAACTCCCCCCCAAGGTGGTCGGCCGCGCATCAGAGCAAGGAAGGGGGAGGGTCCAAGTCCCCACACCCCCAAGGGGGTCGGCCGCGTGCTAAAGCCAAGAGGGGGGAGTCCAAGCTCCACCCCCCCCCCCCCCCCCCCCCCCAAGGCCGGCCGCGCACTAAAGCAAGGAGGAGGGAGTCCAAGTTCACTCCCCCCCCCATAGAGGTCGGCCATGCATTAAAGTGAAGTGAAGGGCGACGGTTGAACCCGGAAATCTCGGGCGTACAACGGTTACGGGGTGCAGCCCACGCTCCCGAGATTCCCGGCCGAAGTTTTCGGTGCCGACCGCGCGCCACGTCCCCCACCACACCGGCGGTTGAGTACTTTGCGGAGGCACGTCGTCTACCCGTCCCGCTCAGAGCGCTCCAGCCATCATCTCGACACTATAAAAGGGGGACCTACCCCTTCAGCAGGGGAGACCGAATTTTGGACGAGGTGCTGCCCGATTCTTCCCGGGATTTACGAAGTTAGAAAGACCGAGATTGCAGAGGTCGGTATCTTAACCGAGATTGCAGTGGTCGGTGTCTTAAGTGAGATTGCAGAGGTTGGTATCTTAACCGAGAATGCAGTGGTCGGTATCTTGAGCGAGATTGCAGAGGTCGGTAATCTGGGTGACCGGTCCTCTCAGGGTGTAACTGGGTAAGGGGGACTGATTGTAACTTAGATTGTTGTGTTAGTGAATTCGCGCCCCACCCCGTGGTTTTTTCTCCTTCGACGTTGAGAAGGGGTTTTTCCACGTAATCCCGGACTTTGTCATTTCTTTGGTTTGTTAGATTGTGCAATCCAAGTGAACCGCCCGGTTCAAGTAAAAACCCCCCACAATTTACTTCTTGACGGCTGCTTGGATTGACAAATGAAGTAAATTAGATAGTAAAACCCTAGCCAACGGCTCAAAATTAAATGAAGATCGATCTTCAGCCACATGGTACACAACGGATTAAAAAGAGGAAAAACCTCAAAAAATGTTCATAAACATGCACATATCATAAAAATTTATGGATCCATATATTCAGTTAAAACCTCTTCAGATCTAGATGAAATAAAGAGAAATCAACACAAACGGACTCGGATTTTTGCAACAAGAAAAAATAAAAGGGGATCCCAATTCTTATCTGCAAATGAATGGACGAACTCGTGGTGGATATCCAATCAGTGTCGAGATGGAGATCAAATCGGCGTCACTGGAGGGATCTCTCTCTCTTGTCGTGCGGAAGAAACAGAGCCTTCTGTAGCGTGCGATCGACAAGGAATTGCTTGGGGCATCTCTCGATCGTGTTGTTGCTAGCATGGTGTGGGTCAACAGAGACTTCTACTAGTAAATCAAAAGCTTTTCTTGATTTTTTCAGAATAAAATTTTTTTACTATCAGTAAATCCCATCATTTACATTACTACAATGTTTTTAGATCCAAACAACAACGAAGTAAAACTTTAACCTCATTTATTTTACTGGTTAGCCTATTGACCGAATCCAAATAAGCCCTTTAGGTACACTATCAAGCTCTTGGGGAGCAAGGATTTGCATAAACACGGAGCAACTCCATGTGGTGATCGGTCACCACCGGGCGTTTTTTTTTGGAAATTTTTATTCATACCCCATAAATCTGTAATTAGCCCCCATTTCCAATAAACTAGAACACACCCCAATTTTCTTTTTCATACCCCATTCCTATCCCAAAAATACCCTTCCCCCTTACACCCCACCTTCAATACACCCCAGTTAAATGGCCCGCTCCAACTTGATTATACCCCAATCAAACACATACCCCCTTAAATATACCCCAATTATATGTATTCTTGAATACACCACACTCTTAAATAAACCCCATGTAGTTGGTTGGTACTTAAAGGCACAAGTAGAGCTACAACTTGGGCGGGCCAACCTGAACCCAACCCGAGTCCAACCCGAATTTGGGCGGGCTAATCTGAGCCCAACCCGAATTATTTCTCCTCGACCCGACAGGACCCGACACGAAGTTAGCGGGTCTGGGTCAGGGCAAAACGGGTTCGGGTCGTAAACGGGTCGACACGATAGACCCGTTTAATAAACGGGTCGGGTCCGGGTTTAGGGTCTGGACACGGTAGACCCAGGAAGACCCATTTAGTATTCAACGAGTCGTGTCGGGTCGGGTCGGGTCTACCAGTAATCCGATACTATAATATATAATACCAGTGGGTCTTTCGGGTCAGGTCGGGTCGAGTCGGATTGGGTCTGATCGGGTCAACTGAATAGATCCGGGTGGTAAACGGGTCTTATCGGGTCTTATCGTGTCTACACGTTTATTAGCAAGTCGGGTACGGGTTTAGGATCTAGACACAATTAGTTAAACGGGTCAGGTCCGGGTCTAGGGGTTTTGGACACGACACGAAACTAGACACGACATGAACCCGACACGACACGACACGACTCATTGCCACCCCTAGCTGCAACTTGGGCGGGCCAACCCAAACCCAACCCGACTTTGGGCGGGTTAACCCGAGCCCACCTCGGACAACCCGGCCAACCCGACGGGTTGGGCTTGGGCTAAGTTTAAACAAACCTTGGGTTGGGTTGGGTTGGGTTGGGGGTACAAAAGACGCTGAGCAGGGGCTTTGGGGTTTGGGGTACAAAAAAAAGGGCATCGTTGGTATTAAAGGATTGTTTGTATTAAAGGATTGTTCCGAACTTCCATCATTAGGGGTGGCAATTATTGACCCGACCAGCCAACCCGACCCGAAGTTAGCGGGTTTGGGTTTGGCCTAAACGGGTTCGGGTCATAAACGAGTCAACCCGATTGACCCGTTTATTTAATGGGTCGGATTCAGGTTTGTTCTTATAACCTGATTGACCCTACTTGACCCTTTTAACAAATGGGTCGTGTCAACCCGACCCGACCCGACCCGAACCAACTCGAGCCAACCCGACCCAAATCGATCAAATCCGGCCCAATCCGACTTGTCTTGACCCAACCCGACAGGTTTACATGGGTTCTGTTGACCCAATCAGAGCCAACTCGAGCCAACCCGACCCAACCCGATCAAACCCGGCCCAATCCGACTTGTCTTGACCCAAGCCGACAGGTTTACATGGGTTCTGTTGACCCAACCCGAGCCAACCCGACCCGAACCCGACCCGTTTAGTAAACGGGTTAAATAGGTCGGGTCGGGTCAACCCGTTTATTAGGCAGGTCGGGTTTGGGTTTAAGTTTTTGACCCTTTTATTAAACGGGTCGGGTTCAGGTTGGGTGTTTTGCCCTTATACATATGTCTCAACCCGACCCGAACCCGACCCGACCCATTGCCACCCCTACTTCCATCAGTTCTCTATGCTGAGCTGACGGAAAAGTAATAAAGTTTTGGGGGTGAGCTGACGGAACAGTTAGTTTTGGGGGGTATTGTCTAATTAATGAAAATACAGGGGTAAATTCTAATTCAAGGCAAGTTTGGGGGGCAAAGTCAAAATAATCCTTTTTCTTTTTGAAATGTGGTGATCCCCTACGTCAGTGAATTAAGCATAGGCCATGTGCGATCCACATGGTGAGGAGGATGGACCACCAAACAGCCAGCTGTCCAACCTCTCCCGTGGTCCCATCTGTCACCCTCTCGTTAGGTCCCGCTCATCGTGGACAATAAGCAAGGAGCACGTTGGTTGGACGACTCTTCGAGAGGGAAAAGCAACAGGGCTCGACAGAGACCGTGGGTCCAATCGTGCGGCTGCTATTTCATCATGCATGCCCCTGAAACACCCAGATGGCTACGTTTCTCGAGGATCACATGGTCTGACTCGACCCCAACGTGGTGCCATGTCATCGTCTTTCGTGGTCTGATCGCATGTGGTGCCACGCCAATGATGCAATCGTACGTGCTTCAAATCACCTCAGTCCGCCGGACCACACTCGGTCGACGGAGTACCATTCGCTTTGAATGATTCGCTCTTCAAAGCAAATCGTAGTCGGTCGACCGGTGTATGATTTACATTAAATGGTGTACGATTCGTTTTTCAAAACGAATCGTGCACCATCAATCACATATGAGTGTGATGTGTGTCGAAAAGCGAACCGTACTTCATCGATCGTGTGCAGCTCTGATGCGCACCGAGCCAACCGACCAACCGGTGTCGGTGCGTATCATAGCGGCACACAATCGGCCGGAGTGCATTCATTTTTGGATCGGCAACTATTATGTGACTGTGATAAACGCCGAGCCGACCGGAGGTACAGGTTGGTGAACGTTGTTGAAATATCGATCGAAGAGATGATTTTAAAATGGGCAAGTTCGGTTTATGTCCTTGACTATTTTGCAATATTGGCTGCATGACACACTAATTTGCTATATTAGCTAAGGTCCCTGTCCTCTTCTTCCCCACTCTTTCGAGCAGCTCCGGCGGCCTCACGCTCGACCCCTGACGACCTCACGCTTGACCCTGATGATCCAATCGATCCCTGGAGCAGCTCTGGCAACGGCGACGGCGGCGGCTGCAACAGAGGAGGCGGGGGCAGCGGCCAGCAGCACCGGCATCGACGGAGACGGCAGCGGTGAGCAGCAGGAAAGGCAGCGGCAATGAGGTCGTTCGAGTGAGCTCCCTAGGTCTAGGGTTCATCTCATGGCCTGTAGATTAGGTGGTGGTGGTGGTTGGGGGGGTTCGGTTAGGTCGCAGGGAGGGGGGGCGGGGGTTTGGTTAGATCCGGCGACGGGGGAGGGGGGGCGGGGGATTCGGTTAGGTCCGACGGTGGCGGGGGTTCGATTAGGCTCGACCGGGGAGGGGTCAGACGGGAGGGACTTGAGCTATATTTTAAAATTAATTTGTCCTACAGCTAGAAGTCATCTCTCAAGAAGGACTTATGTCGAAGTTTCCGTTTTAAAATTGTAAAATAACCACTCCTTTGTGGCACTAATCAACTCCCTTTCGTTAGGGTCGTGACTACATTGTTTTTTTCAATATCTTAGAATACAAAATAAAAAATATATAAATTATTTAAAATTATACAATGTTTATAATATTTATGTTATATGTGTATATTATCACGGATTGGGGATACTCTATATACTATATAACTTGATAGCCAGTGAATATATAGTATTACATATATATTTGTTCATGCCTAAGGCAAACTGACCATATTTTATATGGGTTTTTACAAATCAACCCCTACAACTTCTTTATTTACATATAAATCTCAACAAAAGTGATATTTACATATAAACTCTTTAATTCATTCAAACATTACATATTGACCCCCTGCAGTTAGCTGAAATCTAAAACGAGAGAATGTTTTTTATTTCATTCTTAATATTTACCTAAACTATGTAAATACCCCTCCAATGTGAGAATTCTTTGGATTAAGGTTCAAGTTAGATTCGGGTTATGTTTGTGTTTATTTTAGATTAAGTCATTGTTCAATAAAGATATATCAATTTATGTAATTAAAAAAATTGATAAATCGATTATTTTTCCGTTAGATTAATAAAATAACAATTGAATGAAGGAATATTTTAAAATGCCAACTAGCTGTAGGGGCCGATATATAAATATTGGATGATTTAAGGGGTTTATATGTAAATATTAACTTTAATCGGTTTATATGTAAATAGAGAATATTATAGGGGCGGATCTGTAAAAAAATCCTATTTTATATTTATATTGATTCGTATACTAAAATCTCTTTATTCTACGGAACATAAGCATGGATTGGACTTATAGACATTCTTTTTTTTTTTTTACAATTCCGTAATATTGTCAACCTTTGCTCTGCGATGCCAATTAGGTCATAGATGCATATGTATCTATTATATATTATGTTCCCAACCAAGTGATTATTTTGAACCAACAATGCATGAATTAGGCTAAGTTTAAAAAAGACTAATTTAAAAGCCAGTCAATAATGACCCTCGATGGATTCACATATATAAGCTGCAACTAAAGATGCAAAAATAAAAGTTTGAATAACACTTGTAAATAATCCAAGAAACATAATAGACTTGGGAACTACTGAAAGTGAAATAAGAAGAACATGGTTTCTTGTACAAATCAACCCCTCAAATTAACCTGTCTTTTTGTGGGGAATAATCAATGCATATTTATAGTTTAACTTCACCCACCAGGTGGACTTTAGCCATGGTATCTCTTTAACCTGAGGTCTCAAATGACCATTTTAAGCTCAAAATCTAAGTTAGCACAATTTCTTTTTCTCTCCATTTGCCATAATTTAGAGTTTTTGTTTGATTCTCCATTCCTAAACAAGTTTAAAATCATCCTAGTAAAACCATCGTATAAAACTACCAGTCAAACCATAAATATATCTGGAATATTCTTCCCAAATAGACACCAGTTAACATGAGGGGTTTATTTGGACAAGTAACCTAGTTTTTAGGTGGATATGTAAAAATAAAGTTTCCATGGGTTAATAAGTAATTAGACTAGTGTCTAGGGGCTATATGAAAAAATCCAAAAGAAAAAGAGATTCTGCATATGCAAAGAATGTGCTTTCCCAGGGTTTCCCCCGTTTTTTTTTTTTTTTCTGAGAAAACCCTCTTTTGTGTATGTATGTGTGTGGGGTGGGTGGGGGGTTGAATCCTACCTATTTATTGATTAAAAACAAATATTACAAGGATGCTGTAAAAAAAAGATTACAAAGCTTAAGACACTCGTATAGCTAGAGGAAGTTCTCCATTGTTTCCCTTAACTTCTCTGAAATGGTTGATGCGTCTGACGATCTCTGATATAAGGTTGAATTTCTTCTTGAAAACTCTTATGTTCCTCTCCAACTAGAGATTCCAGCAAATGACAATTGCGAATATGTCCCATGTCCTCCTCAGGCAGGTAGTCGAAAATCTCCGCCTTCTCCATGTGGACCATAAAGAGCCCTCATCACCTTTAATACTATTTATTTAGTTCTCACCCAATCAAATCCTCATCCTTGGCCTTTATTATTGATCGTATCATCTGTTTTTTTTTAAAAAAATCATTAGGAAAAAAAAAATGCTACCTAGGAGAAGGAATCCTTTTGACTAGAAAAGTGGATAAAGAGGAGCCCGACCAGAAGGATATGAGTTTTTGATCTATACAAGGCGCGCTTTACAAACTAGTCAGGCCGAAACCAGTATAAGAAATATTAGCTCACCATCGTCATTTCAAAAATGATTCTCATCATGCTCAAATGACAAAAAAAAAACTATTGATGGTATTTCTTTCTCTCCTCTCTTTTGGTTAAAAATCCAAGAATAACTTGATAAGTTACCAAGCTACAATTCAGTTTTACTATTAATTTTTTCCATCCATTAAAAAAGGGGGCACAAATCCTCTAAGATTACGATCTAAGTTTAAGAGATTGGTTACAGCCAAAACTGAATCACATCCGTTCTTTGCATGCCATTTTGGGCTACGTTTGATTCATTGGTCGGAGCGAGGTGTAACGAACGCTTGTGATTTAGTTTGGTTCTGACCTATCGATCTCTTAAATTGAGGCCGTCACCTCAGAGAATTTGGTACCTTACCAATAATACTTCTCAGGGTTTTTCACTAATTCATTCCCCAACTAATAGAATAATTACCAAAATCTTCTTTAGTTTTTATAATTAAAGAAACCTCTTATATGTACAGGTGTAGTAGTATATGTACATACTTGCATTACTACAAGTGTATATATTGGATAGTACCTATGTACACAAGGGAGGTTTATGTAATTATCAAAAAGAATGAATGTGGTTATATAGCCTATTAGTTGGAGGGGAATTAATTCAAAAATTAAAATAATAACTCAATCACCAGTTTTTGTTTTTACATTATATGCATATTATTTATTTGTCTATATATTAATTGACTCCTCTATACTCCAGATTTAAAAATTAAAATAATAAAAATAGTTCAATGACATGTACAACCAACAAATGATTCACGTTCGACTCCGATTGTTCTTACCCCGACAACTCTGATGCCAACAGGTCCCGAATAAAAAAGAATCAAAAAAATAAAAATATAGAAGAGTCGTGTCCACCTCAGCTGCTGATTTGTTATAAATTTAGATTTAGGTAAATCAAAATTTGAGGTGTTGATTTTTGTGTCTCAATAAAGTTGGTATCATAGATGTAGACTTCTAAAGATATAAATGTTGGAATTAATCATATGACAAAGGCCCGCAGCGGAAGCAAATGGTAGGTTTGAAGATCTTGGATGGTGTGCATTACATATTAAAATTTTTATTGAAACGTCCAACATATGCGTGTATAAATCTAGCATGGTAGCTACGCAATCCCCTAACGTTGATCTAGCGAAAGAACAACCTAGCGTATATGCATGTCCTATAATTACACTAGATCTACATGTTAGAAGTATTACCTCTGTACGGATTCTTTTATCGTGATAAATTTCTTCTTTGTCGATGGAGATGTACGGGCTCGGATCTGGTTGGAGAGACCTCAATACAACGACTATAACTTTTGATTCCGAACACCGATTGGGCTGAAATTTGGATTGAAGCTTGAAGACTTTGAGACGTAACTTTTGCAATAAGTTTGTTTGGACTCCTGTAGATCCCACAGCAATAGAAACATCATGGACCTTCTGTGTAAAATCTAAATAGCATAAGATTATGAGGAACATCTTCTTAATCACCCGATTTCGCACAATACACAAAACCTCGCTGATGGATCTTTGAGTGCCTCCATGCGACGAGCCTTCTCCACCTTCGATTCACCATGCGAGGAAGCCGACAGCTCATCCGAACCCACAAACACGCGTGAGAGAAAGAAGAGAGAAAAAGAGAAAGAAGATGACAACTAGGGTTCATCATCAAGCCGCCCCCTTCTCTCCCTCTATCTATATAGGGGCCGACCTCCCTACAAGTTGCATACACAAGGTGTAGGCTGGTTCCCTATCATCTCTCTCTTCCTTACGTGTGGCACTAGGCCGACCACCCTATTGCCATGTGTGGCCGGCCCCTAAAGTCAAACCGGCCCCTTATTAATAGCTCGCTTCTCTATTAATCTAGTTTGCAACTCCTACAAGCTAAGGGAGGGGTTGGCCCATGCTTCTCCCCATGTGCTAGGGGCGGCTAACCTAGCATATGGTGATATTTTGGTTTTCCAAAATACCCTCATACCACTATTTGATTGCCTATCTCGTTTGGGAACTCGCATGGCACACTTACGTGGGTTATGACTAGTGATTTCACTATCACCAAGGTGCCCTTAATAAACACCTAGGGTGCCCCTACTAAAGTCAACTGGTCAACTCGCAACATGAATTGGTGCATCGCACCCGTGTAGTGAAGTCCACTAAGGTAAGATAATGACTACATGTGTCTCTGTACTACTCTAGGATTTTCCCTAGTATACACACGCACCTACACATCTACTATGTACTAGTGCAATCGCACACATAGCATAGGTTTATTAGGATTCGACTTATTACTTCCTCTAACTGCATCTTGTGAATTAAGGAGATGGTTCAAGGACCATACATAATATGGATAAGGTGGAACCTTCAGGGACCAGAGTTCATGGCTTCTAACTTGAACTCGATCGACACACTACCAGAGTGTACGATCGACCCTCTGAGTTCGAGTTAGCATGTGTAGACACCCAGAATGCGACGTAGGTTGCACTCTAATTCCCTCGAACTTACTATGTTCTTCCGTATATCCCTGCTTTCGCTTAGTAATGATAAACTCGAGCGGTCATATGACTCGGTTCCTTTCAGGTTAACAGCCTACATCGTACCTCCGATTACCCTACCAAGTAACCGGATCCGATCAACAATCCAACTGATAACCACCAGGCCTGGGTTTAATACAACGTAACTTATGCTAAGGAATGCACCTTCCGTTAGAGATATGGATGGCCTGCAGGAGTGGCACGCTGATGCAACGTTAGCCGGGTAATCCAGTATACCGTGGTTTTGGGTCACGTAACTAGACCCTCACACATTGGTGCGCCAAAGCGCCACACAACTGGTTAGCCCACTAGTTGTCCTTCCTCAGGGTTTAGGATCGTTTTATCCTAAGTAGAAATATGGTTTAGTACATAGGTGTCTACTCACCGATCTGTGCACCGTTTTAGTTCCGTTTGGCCACAGACATTGTGCCTAGTAATGACCGTGGTGTAGACATTCACGCTCTATCATCCCAACAGCTTATTCTGATAGGACTAACCATAATCACAGCAGCGAATAAATTTAGGTTACATGGGATAAGTCCATTGAGTCTTCCACTCAAATAGATTACCATATAGCCATGGCTCTTTATTATGTAATCAGAACACGTACTAAGGTACGTACCAAGATGTGATTCTAAGCTATTAACCAAATACAGCCAAACTATAGGTTTTTATAAGCTGTAGACTTCATCAATTCCAATAATAAACAACATATTAAATACCTAGTTCACCTAAATTAGAATTTTAATAAAATTTGACATTTGAGATATATTTAACGGCAAATTGGTATTAAGTTCTTATAATTGTTTCTGTTTAATAATAAGGACTGGTTAAGTTTATAGTTAACGTAAGGTTTCTATGCTACGACTTCAGTAAGTGTGGTATCCAAGTCGATCATCGTAGGTATTTATATCATGATTATTTCCATAATTTTTTTTTTCTAAATACCTATTTTACCCCTTATTATAGTTTTACATGTACAAACAATCCATTGGTTAATCGATTTCTTCTCGCCTTTCATATATCTTTTTTCTAGATTTAAGGTTTTCAGAAGTTCCTAAATTATTATATCGTGTTTCCCTTCAATCGTTATATTTACTCTTCCACTACTCTTATCAAGGGTTTTCAAAATATTGAATCCAATTGAACCTTGCAATTTCTAACACAAATCAAAGCCTAATTGTTCATCGTCGTGAATTTGGTTATTATGTGTGTGATATAAAGCTTCAATTGAGAATCTTTGATTTTGATATGATTTGCGTGGAAAATAAACAATGATATAATATTTTTATTCGTTTGATTTGTTGTTTTTCTTCAAATCCATACAATGATCTGTTGCTCCTGAGTTTCGTTGGATTTATTTATAAGATGAGGTGATTTTGCAACTGTGGGCACCGAAATTAGCCCACGGGCCGAACCCGACCCGCACAAATGAAATTGGCCCGCACACAACGGCCCGCATGCGAAACCTGGTCCACACACAACGGCCCGCATGCGAAATCAGCCCGCACACAATGGCCCACCTGCGAACTCGGCTCTCACACAACGGCCCGCATGCGAACTCGGCCCGCACACAACGGTCCGCATGCGAACTCAGCTCGTGCACAACGGCCCGTAAATAAAACGGACCAGACTCGAAGCAAACGGGCCCCGCCGGACCCGAAACCCGCAACTCGAACACAAAAAGGGGGCCCACCGGCCCCCCCTTTCATGGAAAACCGTGCCCCCTCCCTATGGGGAGGTGTGGCCGGCCATAAAGGGAAGAAAAGAAAAAGAAAAAGAAAAGAAAAAGAAAAAAAAAATCCTAACCGCCTCGATGCGGGGGAAGGTGGCGTGGACGTCTACACAACCGTAGATCCGCGACGATCCCTCGATCCGACTGACAAGATGACGTCGTGTCGCCATGCAATCGGAAGGTGCAAAGATGATGACGTATCTTCAAAGATCAAGTCACATCTTGCCCGTAACCACCCCAACCAAAAAGGAAGGGATCAAGGTTGTTCCCCCAAATAAGGAAACAATATCTTGGTGGTTATAGGGGGAGATATTGGATGAAACAAAAAGATTTCAGCCATATCTCTCCCAACCTCCCCCCTTTGCCTATAAATAGAGGGGGTGGGGGAAGGCATCAAAGGTCGAAAGCAAAAAAGGAAGAGGCTCTGCAAAAAAGAGCTCCGACGCTTGAAGACCGAAGGCTTCATGAGGCATGGCAAGCATGTCCTACGGGAATACTTGGCCCTTCAAGTCCTCATCAACGTGAAGACCTTGCACTCGAAGATCAAAGCTTCGACTCCTCGCATGAAGAAGAAAGCTTGGAGAAGAAGACCCGGAGTCGTCGTCACCCCGACTTCTCCAACGATCTTCATCAACTCCGAAGAAGCCATAAGCAAAGGCCGGAGAAGAAGATCGAAGCCGACAACACCCGTCGTCTTCAACAAAGGCGTCGACTCCTAGCACGAAGAAGAAAACTTGGAGAAGAAGGCCTGAAGCCGGTGCTACCCCTGTCGTCTTCGTCAACAAAAGTCGACACTAAAACCGTCGCACGGAGATCGGTGCTACCCCCGCCATCTTCATCAACAAAAGCCGACGTTAAAACCGTCGTACGGAGATCGGTGCTACCGCCACCGTCTTCATCAATAAAAGCCGACGCTACAACCGTCGCACGGAGATCGGTGCTACCCCGGCGTCTTCATCAACAAAAGCCTATGCTACAACCGTCGCACGAAGATCGGTGCTACCCCCGCCGTCTTCATCAACAAAAGCCGACGCCATAACCGTCGCACGAAGATCGGTGCTACCCCCACCGTCTTTATCAACAAAAGCCGATGCCACAATCATCGCGCGGAGACCGATGCTACCCCCACCGTCTTCATCAACAAAAGCCAATGCTACAATCGTCGCACGAAGATCGGTGCTACCCCCGCCGTCTTCATCAACAAAAGCCGATGCTACAACCGTTGCACGGAGACCGGTGCTACCCCCGCCGTCTTCATTAACAAAAGTCGATGCTACAACCGTCGCACGGAGATCGGTGCTACCCTCGCCATCTTCAAAAGAAACCTTCGACTCCGCTCACGCCGAAGAAGCTCGGAGAAGAAGAAAAGCCAAGCTGACGCCACAACCGTCGAGGAAGCCGGAAGAATAAAGAAGCCTTGAAGAAGTAGCCACCGACGTTCGAGAAGAAGATCGAGTCAAAGCTAAAGCCAAAGTCAATGCAAGAAGCCAAAGCAAACGCACCGGTAAAGCCCGCGCCAAAGCAATGCACGTGCCAAAGCCAAGCAACTACGACGGTCACGAGCAAAGCACCGCATGTTCTAGCCGATACGACGCGAAATCCGGAAGAACTAAAGCATCGTAAGCCTCTACCTGCCTACATTCAAGCGCAAGCGCCAAAGCAAAGCAAACGCCAGAGCCACGCCAAAGCCGAAAGCTAAAGCCAAAGCCGACGCCAAAAGCACGATCGACGCCGCGAACCGACGATCAAGGATGCCGAGGTCGAGCAAGGATCGAGGAAGACACAAAGACCGAGGAACAAAGCCCAAAACCTCCCCAGTCGAGAAAGCGCGAAGCACGGACAGGACAAAATCAACGGCCGATACTCCTTAGCCTCTCAAGAAACCCTCACCCTGTAAAGACCTCTGTCCTGGGCAACCCCTTCAGAGCTCTCGCATGAATACCACGTGGAGATGTGGATCAAAGGGACCCTCCAAAGGATCTCTCCCACAATCTCCTGATCAAATATTCACCGCACCCGGACTCGTCATACCCGAGCCCCCGGGTCCCGGCATCTGTAATCTTCGTGTGCTCGCAATAAAGATGACCCGGATCTTTTTCTACGCACACAGATTTCTGGCACGCCCGGTGGGACCTCCTCTCCTTTCATCCGTACGTTGGAGTTGCTTCAAGTTCGCCATGGCCGGGACGAACGATGATACGTTTGCTCCAACAAGCCTTTCGCCTATCATCGAGTCTCCACTACTCCAACATGGCGATCCAAAAAACCCGGAGGATGATGTTCCCCCGGTAGTACGCGTCTACACTTGGTGTACTCAAACCTTTGCGGACTTTTCACACCAGAAACTGCTGCCGAAGATGCTCGCCAAAGCGCCAATGAGGCCTTGGTGCATGAAGAAACAAGCCTCGATCCTGAAATTCAAGTCCAAAAATTTGGAGAGATCCAGCCCCAACCCAGAGCCCATTCGGGTTCTTCAATGAACTTTGTACCTCCTTTGCAGGGGGCAAACATCCATCATCAAGCAGAAGCAAGTTGGCACAACTATGTCTCCGACGATGACGGTAACGATACAGGCATGCAACATCGAGACGTCCTGCGTCATCATCCTCCGTCTTCTCTTCAGCTCCAAGTCATGCAAATGGATGAACACATGGCGCAAATCACCCGACTAATGGAAGAGAAGGATCGTCACATCAATACCTTGCTTCAAAGGATAAGTGCAAGGGATGCTACGGCATTCAGCCAACCTCCTGCTTCTCCAGCAGCTCCTCCGGCTCCGTCTCCAATACTCGCTCCTGCAGAAGTTGTTCCGGTAATACTAGCGACTACTCTCGCACTCTCCTCGGCTCCCATCCCAACGGAAGTCGTCTCCCCCATGCCAGTCTCGATGGCCGTGCAACCTTTAATGGTAGCAACGATGAACTCCCAGCAAATACAAGCGTTGGTGGCTGACATGATGCATTCTCACGGTGGCAGTCTACCTCCGATCACAGCGGCATACTCAAAGCCTTACACCATAAGGATCTAACAGCTGCGCTTCCCTACCGGGTTCCAGCCACCAAAATTCCAGCACTTCGACGGGAAGGGCAATCCAAGGCAACACATTACCTACTTCATCGAAACTTGCAATAACGCCGGCACATACGGCGACGAGATGGTGAAGCAGTTCGTTCGCACCCTCAAAGGTAATGCTTTTGACTGGTACGTTAATCTTCCTCTAAGGTCCATTGACAGCTGGGATCAAATAGAGAGGGAGTTCCTTAACCGCTTCTACAGCACTCGGCGCATCGTCAACATGACCGAGCTTACTGCTACCAAGCAAAGGAAGGATGAGCCGGTGATCGACTACATCGATTGTTGGAGAACCTTGCGCTAAACTCGCGAGATCGCTTGTCTGAAGACTCGGCCATCGAGTTGTGCACCCAAGGCATGCATTGGGGCTTGCTCTACATCCTCAAAGGGATCAAGCCTCAGTCCTTCGAAGAACTGGCGACTAGGGCTCACGACATGGAGCTCAGCTTAGCAAATAATGGGGAATCAAAGGCCAAAGACTTCCTAAAGGTAGAAAAGGAGGACGAATCGGTAGCATCAAAGCAAGTCAATGTCGCTGACCTCGCTTCGACTTCCAAACCACTTAAGATTGGTGGCAAGCCGGACAAAGGCAAAGGGACCGCCATACCACCTCCTCAACCTCAACGGCCACCAAGGATGACTCTCGAAGAGCTTGAAGCTAAGGAGTATCCCTTCCCAGACTCGGAAGTTTCCTCCATGTTTGATTAGTTGATGCAAGAAAAGATGATCGAGCTTCCGCCACCAAAAAGGCCAGAACAAGCACATCGAGTCAACGATCCGCTCTTCTGCAAGTACCAACGGATGGTCAGCCATCCCATCAAGAAGTGCTTTGTCTTCAAAGATAAGATCATGGCACTCGCCAAGCAAGGAATAATCGAGATCAACTCTAGTGATGTCGTCGAGTCAAATATGACGTCAATCACCTTCGACTCCTTTCCGCCAGCACTGACTGCTCCACAACGCACTCCAGCAAGGCTGTGCATCGTCTGTCAAAGATCGATGGCGAAACCAGTTCCAAGAAGACGACGATGGTATGCTCCTACAGTGCCCAGGGCCAAATCCTCACTGCCTTGGGGGCAACCGCCTCTCGTGCAAACGCTCCCTCTTCCAAACGAAGCTACGCCCCAGCATATGCTCAAAGCAAGCAATGAGCAAAGAGACCCTGAAGTCAGCCTGCTAGGGCAGCCATCAGGTAAGTTCGACTTCTACGTCTTCTACTCCAAACCTCCTTCGATCCTAATGAAAGAAATCAAGCCAACCGGTTGGGGATCAGAAGATGAGTTGGTAGAGCCTCCAAAAGAGCAAGTCCTTCCGATCAAAGAAGAGCCTTCGATCACGGCACCAATTCTTCACCCTGACGAAGAAGATCTTACTGATGAAAATACAGCTATGACGCCTCGAAGGAGAAGGCCACGACGATCAAGCTACAGGATAGCACGTCTGGCCAACCACGAGAAAGATCGGGCAATAAGAAAACTCCCCGAAACAAAGACCTTCAAGGAAAAGAATGAAGCTTCAGAAAGAAAGACGTCCAAAGTACCTCCAGCAAGTCTGGAAAATCATCTCCAGCAAACATACAGCTGGTGGCTTGACAGAGGCACCCACGCGGTGCAACTCCGAAAGACGAGAAACCACCAGCTCTCAGCGATTCGTAAGCTCCTCCCGCTGCTTTGCAAGCTCCGTTGCAAAAGTCTTTTCGGTTGCTCGAGCTTTCTCCAAACGGGACTCCAGCTTTTGAAGCAACGCATGAGTAGCAAGTCAAAGTCCTAGAGGCGTAGAAGCGGTTCGCCTCCCGCAGCTTACACGCGCTGCAACTCCAGGGGTAGAGAAGCCGTCAGCTTCCGGCGCATCGCCAGCTCTGCACGCTGTTTCGCAAGGTTCGCTACGAAAGCCTTCTCGATCGCCCTACCAGCTCAACGCATCGCCAGCTTTGCACGCTGCCTTTCAAGGAGGGACTCCAGCTTCTGAAGCGACGCATGAGTAATCTCCACCTTCTTCTGCACCCGAACCAAGTCTGCAGTAGAAAACGTGTGAAGCCGCTCCAGTCGATGTTTCTCTTCCTTGGTCTTTGCCAACGCCAAGGAAACGTCCTCCTCTAGTAAAGCCCGTTGCGAGCAATGAGCCTAGCTATCTGCCAAAAGGGTGCTCATATGCTCCTCAAACAATGAGTCATCCATCAGGAAATCCACCAGTTACTCAAAGCGTCAAGACCCTCCTCCTGGAAGGGTGCGAGCGTCGTCTAGATAAACTTCCAGCACAACTCTCCAAAAGAAGCTTAGAAAGAAGGCTCTGCGATCTACACTTTCGCTGGCAAGCATCTAAGTGTTGAGATAAGGCGCGATCCTGTCCTGAAGACCCAAGCACGGGAACCGCCTCCTGGACCATCGCCATGACGGCTGTCAAAGATGCCACAGGAATTGACAAAGAAGCTGCGGCCAAAACATCCATGGGAATTGACTCCTGAATGGCAACTCCGGACTCGGTCGAACGATCTACCGTGAAGATCCCTCATCGGTGAGAATGAGCTCGTCCAACTTTGACACACGCTTCCTGCTTCGAAGTACGGCGGTAGAAGACTCACGCAAAAGGGGAACGAAGATGCGTACTCCCGTGGGAGACCGCATCGACGATCCATCCAGAAGTCGGAAAGCTCTCATAACGGCGGCAGAAGACTTACGCAAAAGGAAAACGAAGATGCGTACTCCCGTAAGAGACCGCATCGACGATCCATCCAGAAGTCGGAAAGCTCTCATAACGGCGGTAGAAGACTTGTGCAAAAGGGAAACGAAGATGCGCACTCCCGTGGGAGACCGCACCGACGATCCATCCATAAGTCGGAAAGCTCTCGTAACGGCGACAGAAGACTTGTGCAAAAGGGAAACGAAGATGCGTACTCCCGTGGGAGACTGCATCGATGATCCATCCAAAGTCGGAAAGCTCTCGTAATGGCGGTAGAAGACTCACGCAAAAGGAAAACGAAGATGCGTACTCCCGTGGGAGACCGCATCGACGATCCATCTAGAAGTCGGAAAAGTCTCATAACGGCGGACCCTAAAGAAAGAAAAGGAGAAAAGCACAAATTAGTCACGCATACAGGCACAAGCAAATCAAGTCAAGGAAAAAAAAAAGAAAAGAAAAGAAAAGGGCCCCGAGCCAAGGACCACATCCTCCGTGACCTCCATGAAGCCAAAAAGATTGTTGGAGCAGTCACCGAGGTCAGGATCGGCAAGCAAAAGACGACCAAAGTAGGTTGCTCCTTGTCAACACTAGTGACCTCATCTTCCTCCTCGTCGAACTCCAGAACGCCCCATCTCAATGTCCTCCAAGCTAACGTTACCACCAGAAAAAATTCTCTTCATAGTGCAGAGGAACATCCAGCCCACCTCGCTCAGCCTACCCAGGTGCAACCTCGCCAGTCATTCTGCTGCCGCGGTAGACCTCTTCGACGATCCAACTGGCCTTCGGAAAGCACTCGAAGGGACGAGACCTGCAAGAAGATAAAAAGTGCAAGTCAAATCAAGATGCAATGTCAATTCCAGGAGAAAAGGCAGTTCACGTCCAGAAGTCGAAAAAAAAAAAAAGAAAAAAAAAAAAAAGAGCCCCATGAAGAACCCATAACCAGAAAGGGTTCGGCAGCCCCCTCTACCTCTTCAAAAACCCACAGGAAGAAAAAAAAAAGAAAAGAAAAAAGAAAAGAGGAAAAAGAAAGAAAGAAAGGGGCCGCCAGCTCCACAGCCCCAAAAGCCGAAAAGAAGACCGTCAGACCCCCACAGCTCCAAGGTGGGGTGGGACCCCGTCAAAAAGGGGCCGCCAGCCCCCTCTTGAAGTAGAAACCCGTAGCCCCAAAAGAGGCCTGCTGTTGCTGCTGCTGCTCCTGGTCCACGCGACCCAAAACCGGAGACCACCTATGGGGGAGGGAGCCCGCAGCAGCCACGCCACCCGGCCGGAGCCCTCGGTCCCAGCACCGCCGCTGCAAGCACCGGCACCGGCCCAGTCACGCTCGCCGCCTGGCGCTCGATTCCCCGTGCCGCAGTCGCCCGCCGCCTACGCTCGGCTCCCCGTCGATCGCAAGCCGCCAGCCGGACATCGCCCCCCGCGCTCGCGGCAGCCACCCTTGCCGCAGCCCGGCCGGTGCCTACGCGGCACCCATAGCCGCCGCCTGCAGCGCGCCCGAAGTCGCCGCCAGCTGTCGCGTTGCACCCAGCACCTGCGTCAGCCCGCCGCTCCGCGTGCCAGCCGGCCACCACCGTCGTGCCTACGCCTGCCGCTGCCGTTGCGCCCCTCCAACCTGCGCCCTGCCGCTGCTGCAGCCCGTGACTGCGCTCGTCGCTACGCCCACACCCGTGCCCGGTCGTCGCCGCTGTAGCCTGAGCCCATGCGACTCGTGAAAAAAAAAAAAAAAAACCCGGCGGCCCCACTGCACGCGACGAGGCTCGTGACCCCATCGCACACAGGGGGTCGCGACGTCTCTTTCTCTGCATGTAAACAGAAGAAGAAGAAGAAGAAGAAAAGAAAAAACAGAGAAACAAAGAAAGAGAAAGGAGAGAAGAAAGAGAAAGGGGAAGGAGACCCCGTGCGTCCGGCCACTCGCACCCCGTGCCATCCGCAACTGCTGATGCTGAGCCCACACCGCGCCCGGCCAACGCCTGCGACCCCGCGCCCAGCCTGCACGCTCCTCGTCGCTGTCTCCGAGCCCGCCCGAATCGCCGCTGTTGCTGCTCGATGCCCATGGAAGCCAAAGCCCACGGCCCCTCAGGGCTGGAGCCCGCACGCCGGCCTCCGGCCTGTCCCGCCTGCCACCGCGTACCGATGCCCTGCCCGCCAGCCTCCGGCATGCCCCGCCCGCCAGCCTCCAGCCTGCGCCCGGCTGCTGCACCCTGGCCTGCGCCCGGCTGCTGCACATCGGCCCGCTCCCCGCTCGCCGCCGCTGCACCCCGGCCCACGCCGACCGCCGCCTGGCCTCCGCAGCCGCCCGCACCGGCCATTGCACCTGGCCCGCCTGGCCTCCGCGCCCTGTGCCTGCACCCCGCGCCCACCGCGCCCCACACGCACCGCGCCGGTCACCGCAGCCCCGTACGCCGGCCGCCTACGCCACCCTGCTGCTGCTGTTGTCCCGCGCGAACCAGAGACAAAAAAAGAAGAAGAAGAGACCGAAACCAGAAGGAAAAAAAAAAAAGAAGAGACCGAAACCAGAAAGAAAAAAAAACAGAGACCGAAACCAAAAAAAAAAAAAAGAGGAAACAGAGAAAAAAAAAAGAGGAAAAAGAATGTTGGGAAAAAACATTTTTCATTGAACCCCCTATATATAGCCATAATCGGTTATTGGGATAGAAAAGGGATAAATCTCCCATCCCATGAATCTAGGGGTCTATATCCGGAGCGCATCCCGATCCGATGCAACCACCATTTCATAACAGAAACCAGAGAAAAAAAAAGGGGAAAGAAGGAAGAAGAAAGAGGAGTAGGAAGAAGGAGGGAACCTATCGTGTCTTCGACCACTCTGCCTCCTCTGCTCAATGCGCCATCCGTGTCGTCACCACCATCGGCCGCGACATTCGGCTTCCACCATTGCGCTCCCACACCGAAGAGGGGCAACAACCCTCCGCCAAGGCGCATCGCGGCCGTCCTCGCGCTCCCGTCACCTTGCCGCCCTGGTGCACCGCGCAGCGGCCGCCGTCAACGTTCGCGCCATCCTCGAAGCAAAGGAAGTCCGCAACGACGAAGGTGATTGAAACCTTAGAAGGAGTCTGCGTCTCCAAGCCGCCAAAGCCTTTCGTCTCCCGCTTTAGCAAAATGATGGGGGAAACGAAAGGGCGGGGGTCCTCATAAAGGAAACAACCCTCCGCCAAGGTGCACCATGGTCATCCTCGAGCTCCCGTCGCCTTGTTGGCCTGGGACTCTGCGCAGCGGCCGCCGTCAATATTCGCGCCATCCTCGAAGATGAACAAAACCGAGAAGAGGTCTTTGTCTCCAAGCCGCCAAAGCCCTTCATCTCCCGCACTAGCAAAACAATGTGGGAAACGAAATGGCGAGGGTCCTCGTAAAGACCCCAATTCCGAGCAAACACACAAGTCAAGTCCAAACGCTTCGCGTTTCCCGCGGGCGCACTCGACCTTGAGGGGGCATTTATGGGCACCGAAATTAGCCCACGGGCCGAACCCGACCCGCACAAATGAAATTGATCCGCACACAACGGCTCGCATGCAAAACCTGACCCACACAAAACGGCCCGTATGCGAAATCGGCCCACACACAATGGCCCACCTGTGAACTCGGCCCTCACACAACGGCCCGCATACGAACTCGACCCGCACACAGCGGCCCGTATGCGAACTCAGCTCGTGCACAACGGCCCGTAAATAAAACGGACCAGACTCAAAGCAAACGGGCCCCACCGGACCCAAAACCCACAACTCAAACACAAAAAGGGGGCCGACCAGCCCCCCCTTTCATGGAAAACCGTGCCCCCTCCTTATGGGGAGGTGTGGCCAGCCATAAAGGGAAGAAAAGAAAAAGAAAAAGAAAAGAAAAAGAAAAAGAAAAGAAAAGAAAAAATCCTAACTGCCTCGATGCGGGGGGAGGTGGCATGGACGTCTACACAACCGTAGATCCGCGACGATCCCTCGATCCGACGGACAAGATGACGTCGTGTCGCCATGCAATCGGAAGGTGTAAAGATGACGACGTATCTTCAAAGATCAAGTCACATCTTGCCCGTAACCACCCCAACCAAAAAGAAAGGGATCAAGGTTGTTCCTCCAAATAAGGGAACAATATCTTGCTGGTTATGGGGGGAGATATTGGATGAAACAAAAAGATTTCAGCCATATCTCTCCCAACCTCCCCCCTTTGCCTATAAATAGAGGGGGTGGGGGAAGGCATCAAAGGTTGAAAGCAAAAAAGGAAGAGGCTCTGCAAAAAGGAGCTCCAACGCTTGAAGACCGAAGGCTTCACGAGGCATGGCAAGCACGTTCTATGGGAATACTTGGCCCTTCAAGTCCTCATCAACGTGAAGACCTTGCACTCAAAGATCAAAACTTCGACTCCTCGCACGAAGAAGAAAGCTTGGAGAAGAAGACCCGGAGTCGTCGTCACCCCGACTTCTCCAATGATCTTCATCAACTCCGAAGAAGCTATAAGCAAAGGCCGGAGAAGAAGATCGAAGCCGACAACACCCGTCGTCTTCAACAAAGGCGTCGACTCCTCGCACGAAGAAGAAAACTTGGAGAAGAAGGCCTGAAGCCGGTACTACCCCTGCCATCTTCGTCAACAAAAGCCGACGCTAAAACCGTCGCACGGAGATCGGTGCTACCCCCGCCGTCTTCATCAACAAAAGCCGACGCTAAAACCGTCGCACGGAGATTGGTGCTACCCCCGCCGTCTTCATCAACAAAAGCCAACGCTACAACCATCGCACGGAGATCGGTGCTACCCCGGCGTCTTCATCAACAAAAGCCGATGCTACAACCGTCGCACGGAGATCGGTGCTACCCCCGCCGTCTTCATCAACAAAAGCCGACGCCATAACCGTCGCACGAAGATCGGTGCTACCCCCTCTGTCTTCATCAACAAAAGTCGACGCCACAATCGTCGCACGGAGACCGGTGCTACCCCCGCCGTCTTCATCAACAAAAGTCAACGCTACAACCGTCGCACGGAGATCAGTGCTACCCCTGCCATCTTCATCAATAAAAGCCGACGCTACAACCATCGCACGGAGACCGGTGCTACCCCCGCCGTCTTCATCAACAAAAGCCGATGCTACAACCGTCGCACGGAGATCGGTGCTACCCTCACCATCTTCAAAAGAAACCTTCGACTCCACTCACGCCGAAGAAGCTCGGAGAAGAAGAAAAGTCAAGCTGACGCCACAACCGTCGAGGAAGCCGGAAGAATAAAGAAGCCTTGAAGAAGTAGCCACCGCCGTTCGAGAAGAAGATCGAGTCAAAGCTAAAGCCAAAGCCAACGCAAGAAGCCAAAGCAAACGCACCGGTAAAGCCCGTGCCAAAGCAACGCACGTGCCAAAGCCAAGCAACTACGACGGTCACGAGCAAAGTACCGCATGTTCTAGCCGATACGACGCGAAGTCCGAAAGAACTAAAGCATCGCAAGCCTCTACCCGCCTACGTTCAAGCGCAAGCGCCAAAGCAAAGCAAATGCCAGAGCCACGCCAAAGCCGAAAGCTAAAGCCAAAGCCGACGCCAAAAGCATGATCGACGCCGTGAACCAACGATCAAGGACGCCGAGGTCGAGCAAGGATCGAGGAAGACACGAAGACCGAGGAACAAAGCCCAAAACCTCCCTAGCCGAGAAAGCGCGAAGCACGGACGGGACAAAATCAACAGCCGATACTCCTTAGCCTCTCAAGAAACCCTCACCCTGTAAAGACCTCTGTCCTGGGCAACCCCTTCAGAGCTCTCGCACTAATACCACGTGGAGACGCGGATCAAATGGACCCTCCAGAGGATCTCTCCCACAATCTCCTGATCAAATATTCGCCGCACCCGGACTTGTCATACCCGAGCCCCCGGGTCCCGGCATCTGTAATCTTCGTGTGCTCGCAATAAAGACGACCCAGATCTTTTTCTGCGCACACAGCAACCCATATTCTTCTTCATTTTGCTAAAGAGTATTAATTAGATTTAAAATGATTAATAATTAGATATTCCAAGAGGATTTTATTATTAATTGATTCTAGTTTTTGATAAATAATATTATTTAAAATTTTATAACAACATGGTGGTTCATTTACAAGCAAATGCATTAAACTTTGCCAAAAATAGATAATTACATCTCGCATATTCAACAGTAGCAATTAATTTTTAAAGGGTAACAATTTAGTGTATGGTAGAAATTGGTTGTAAATGATTTGTAGGTTGTGTTTGTGTGTATGTAAGTATATTTGCATCTACTTATTTACTTATGAATTCTATTGTCATTCAATAACAATATAATGGATGTGGAATCTATTATTTCTTTCTACACATATGGATCTTTTATCGATGTTATTCAACTTGTGAAAGATAACACTATGGACTTTTTTTTCTTCTTAAGAATATATGGGAGAAGTGATCAGAACTAAAGCTGGAGTCTATAGTCCTCACCTATTATGTTTTCGATCATTGCAATATTATGTGGAAAAATGAAGTTTAAGTAACAATTGGTTCTCACCTATTATGTTTTTCGATATGCATTCGTGTATTCGAGAGGAACTTCAAACAATCTTTACTCCATATACGGAGGTCATCAAGTGTATTCGGGAGACGGTGAGGCTTTGGGTATCAGCCTCCAGTGGTACTTTGCGGGACATGCTTCTGGACATTGTAGGGTCCTCTTAATTCACGCTGGATGGTGCTTTTGTTATTTTTGTCCTTTATATATCTTCGTTTTGAATTTACTTATATTGTAAATACTTTTATTTTAATATACTGATAGGGTTCTAGGCCAAACCCGAGCCCACCTCATTCACAGAGAGAGATTCTTAAAAAAAAAAAAGATATGTTTTTGTTTCTCGTTCTCGAATAGCTTAAGTTTTTGGGGCATTAAGCTACGTAACATGGTATAAGAGCTATGGTTTATGGGTGATCTTAACCGTTGCTGCATATTTGATGGCCAAAACCTTTATATTTGCACGAGATACTTTTTTTAGAGGAGGTGAACTCCAACCGCCCCCCTCCATTTGAGTCTCCAAATTTACAAATTTAGTTTATTTTAATAAAAAAGTTGATGTCTTCTATCCCCTCCAACCTTTATTTACTATTTACCAAAGGATACAATAGTCAAGTATCTTAAAAGAATTATAGGACAAAGAACATACAAGAAATTTTTAGAAAAGTGCAAAATTGGAAGACCTTCCATATCTGGAGGTCAAAATCCGATGGCTGCAAAATGTAGGTGTAAACGGAGTCCGGTTGTAGGTCCCCCCCCCCCCCCCCTCCCCCCCCTATTTTATAGGAATGCAGTCTCGTTGGATATGCTCTTAGGTTCAAGTTTTGTTGCCTCCATATATGGTGGGAATAGCAAAGGAATAAAATATGAGGATTTAGTGTTAGGTCCCTAGCAAGAAATCATCTTGGTGAAAAGGACAGACAAGAAAATGGTTTTGCACCAGGTTCCTCCTAAAAATATGGATTTACGGCATGTCCCTCTATTGACTTTTTCCCCTTTTAATAATAAAACTACCCATAGTACTAAAACCACAAATGCTACTTCAATGTAGCGAAGAGTAATAATATATAAATGTTACTCTTTAGCTACAATACTTTGTAAATTGTTACTCTTTGCGACATTACAATAATTGTAGCCTATACAGTGACTACTACAGTGATTTCACTACAGCAAAGAGTAACAATCTGCAAATTTTACTCTTTAGGTACATTACTTTGTAGAAAGTCACTATTTATTGCAGTGATTTCACTGTAGCAGAAAATGCCAAATATAGTGACTACTAAAGTGATATCATTGTATCAAATAGTAACAATACAATTAATGTTACTATTTGCAGATATAGTGACTGCTAGAGTAATTTCATTATAGTAAAGAATAACTTTCTACGAAGTACTGTAGTTAAATATTAACATTTGTATATTGTTACTTTTTGCTACAGTGAAATGGTACTCTTTTTTATCAAAATGTTATATTTATTTTTATCAAAATGTTACTCTTTCATGTGATTTTCGTCTACAGCTGCATAATACAGGGATAAAATGGATATTTTTCAAACAACGAGACTCAACGCTAAAGCATCTAGTTATCTTTCCTTATTGTTACATACATCTGATTGAAGGATTGTAGACCAATTTGCCAATCAAATTGACATGGCTTCCGTTTAAAGCAGGCAATTTCAAAGGAAAATAAGAAAAGTTTGAACACTCTCTCTCTCAAGTTTGAACAATACATGTATTGCTCCCCCCCCCCCCCCCCTCTCTCTCTCTAGTTTGAACAATACATGTATTGCTCTCTCTCTCTCTCTCTCTCTCTCTCTCTCTCTCTCTCTCTCCTCTCTAGTTTGAACAATACATGTATTGCTCCCTCTCTCTCTCTCTCTCTCTCTCTCTCTCTCTCTCTCTCTCTCTCTTGCCGACAAGGATTAAGCCCACCCATGGGGTCGAGTTCACCATCACCCACTTCAACTTGTTGCGGAGCATGTTTGTGCTGCCAAGCTAAGCCCACCCATGGGGTCGAGTTCACCACCCACTTGTTCAGGAGCATGTTTGTGCTGCAGCTTCTGCCTCACTGTCAGTCCCTGTCTAACCCATTTGGTTGTACATGATGACCTCACAAGGTGGTGGAGGAGCCGTGGGAGTAGGAGTAATGCTATTTGTACAGCCTCCACCGACAAACACATTGACAAACCAGGACCGGTTTGTCAGCATCCGCCACTGAGCACTGGGTCCCGCCACTACTATATGGGTCTGGTTTGTCAGTGTGTTTGTCGATGGATATCGTGGTACAAATAGCATTATTCTTGGAGTAGTTATCCAGTCGAACCGGTGTATATGCTGACGTGGTGGCCTGCCATTCTGTTTTGGAGTCGTCTCCACATGCATCCATTGGATGTGGGTGAGCATCCACCACGTCAGCATATATACTGGTTCCACTGAATAATTACTGAAACCTTAGCCTGATTTGTCATTTTTTCTTAGCGTTTTTTTTTTTCAACATACCCCCCAACTCATGTATTGTTGGAAATGGATCCGATTGCTTTTTGGATTATTCTTTTTGGAATGATTTGGTTTTGGATAAAAGTATCTCTTCAACTTGAAAATGGTTTCATCCCAAATTTCAAAGGGATTTGGTTATCCTCCACTGAAGATTTGTCTCCCCTTTCGGTCGCCGACATTTTGGGGAGTGACACATAGCGCATCCTATTTCAATAGTCACAGTTGGGTCATGGGATGAACCCTAGGGGGATGCCACTATCATCGCTCGCCGCCCACCACCGGCCGTCATTGCCTCACTTGCCGCCTTCAGTCACTGTCCCATCGGTCACCACCCGCCACCATCTCCGTTGACCACCATCCACTCCGCCGCCCCGTCGGCCACCACCCACGGTGACCGGTGGGCCGCGGGGGTGGTGGCCAACGACGGTTGGTGGCTGACGATGCGGTAGCGGACTGCCGGTGGTTTGTTGGGCTGATGGTCGACGGAGATGGTGGCAGGTGGTGGCCAATGAGGCGGGTGGTGGTTGATTGCGGTAGGCGGGGCGGTGACGGGTGGTGGTTAGTAGCAGCAGTACAACCTAAAAGTCCCAGAATCATCTTCAATGTTCGCTAGAATCATCTTCGGCGGTGGTCAGCGATAGCGATAGAACCTAAAGTGCGTCAGCACATTCCACGGATGTGCCACACTAGAAGACTCCAACACATTTCATCACAGCGCCACAGTAGACTGCTCTAGAGCATTTCACTGCAGAGCCGCAAGAGAATAAGTCATCACATTTTACTGTAACGCATCAGTGAAATGCGTCGGTGTATTTCACTTTGCGCCGAAGCATTGCACTGATGCGTCGGTGTAAATGAGTCAATGGTGAAAAGAAAGTGGGATTTAAGGTTTAGATGACTACTTGGAGTTCTAGCGAACCTTGGAGATAATTTCGGGACTTCTAGATTCTAATGACTGATCTAATGGATGAAAATCACGACATTGACAAGAGAAAATCACAAAGAAATCGACTACCATCGACCACCATATGCTCGACAGCAAGAGCTCTCTAATTACTTCACACATATCATTTTAAGCAACCGTCTATGATCTTTGGTGATGAAGGGCAATTGAAACTAGGGATGGCAACGGTGCGGTTTCGATGCGGTTTTGGGCAAAACCGAAACCGCACCGCAACACCGAACCGCCACATCGAAACCGCACCGCGACGGTGTACCATATGTAAAACCAAAACCGCACCATACGGTGCGGCGCACCGCAGTTTAACATTATAATGGTCTAAACGATGCACTTTTTTGCGGATTTGGGTAAAACCGAAACCGCACCGCAACACCGAAATCGCAAACCGAAACCGCACCGCACCGTGACGGTTTTATATTTTGGCAAACCAAAACCGCACCATGCGGTGCGGTTTTCCACGGTTTGCGGTTTTAAACTGCACTTTTACCATCCCTAGTTGAAACAAGAAGAAATTCAAACAAAAAAAAAACTAATTTTTTTTACTTTTTATCTATTTTTTTAACATTTAATAGTATATTGATCGTTTATTATAATCTCCCCTTAATGGCAAAGACGTCGGAGATAAAAAAAAATTACACCAGGCCTACGATCTCTGGAGATGAGGTACAGTTGTATCAGGAAACAATTCAAACGAAAACGATGAACAGATTTTTTTTGACTTTTTATCTAGAGTAGTGATAGGGGAGTCCCATTATATATGTCATATCATGAAGTCTCATGATGTGCAATTATCCAACGGATTAACAATCTTATGTAATAAAGATAACAAACTTCAAGTGTCTTAATTGCTCTCATCAGCAGGCTCTATACACTGCAAGCATCAGCTCCAATATCTATAAGATTTTTTAAATAATATTTTTTGAAAGTTACGTTTTACACTTTAAAAAGTCATGACTTCTTCTATATATATATATATATATCAAAATTTTATAAAATTTATATTTTTGGAATCTATTCATGGAGCTTTACAAAACTAGACCCATATTGCATATGAAATTCTAAGTAAAAAATTCGGATATAAAACTATCCTATAATTAAGTTACATTTTATATGATTAAGCGACATTTACTTATTGTTATAAAAAATTAAAAAATTTCACTTTCGAAAAGAAAATATAACTTACTAAATGTCACTTACAAAAGTAAATATCACCTAAAACTGACAGTTATAAAATCAAGACACTTTATCAGATACAAACTGTTGATAAAAGTGTTTCTTAATTTTACAACTGTGAATTTACGTAACATTTGGTTTTGAAAAGTGATACTTAGTCAGTTTATGTGACAATTTGGTTTTGAAGGTGAAATTGTTTATTTATTTGTAACCATCAGTATGTAACTTAATTCAGTAAAATGTCACTTAATAGGTCACTTGTATCCGGGTTTTCTTTCTTCGGAATTTCATAATCATAATGGGACTAGTTTGTTAGATCTCGATTGATAAATTCTAAAAATATAAATTTTTCATAATTTCGATGAGTATATTAAAAATTATGAAATTTTTAAATTGAAAAATACAACTCCTAAAAAGAACAATTTGCTTATTCTTTAATCCTTTTAAAAAATGACTGCTGCAAAATAAAAAGATTGACAGTTGCAAAATCAAGAGACAGTTTATCGGGCACAAACTGCCGATAACAGTCTTTTAATTTTATAACTATCAATTTACGTGATATTTGGTTTTGAAAAGTGATATTTATTCAGTTTAGGTGACAATTTAGTTTTGAATGTGAAATTTTTTATTTATTTGTAACTATCAATATGTTACTTAATTCGGTGAAATGTCACTTAATTATAGGTTACTTGCATCCAAGTTTTTTTTCTTCAGAATTTCATAATCACAATGAATCTAGCTTGGTAGATTTCAAAAATATAAATTTTTCAAACTTTCTATGAGTATAAAAAAAGTTATAAAATTTTGTAAATTAAAAAACACAATGCCCAAAAAAACAATTAGCTTATTCTCTTTTTTTTTTGAGAAATACCTCTCTGTGATAGAGGGTGGGTTCGGCAGACCCCTACCAATTTCTTTAATCCTTTTAAAAAATAAATATAAGACAAATAAAGAGTAGAGCGATCATCAAATAAATGGGTTGGGACTGCCACGTCATGGGACTTGCTTGAGATCTATATAAGAAGAGATCCGAATCATTTATCTTTTATTAATTATGTGTTAATTTTTAAGGATAAAATAGTTACAAAAATATAATAGCTGTTCGGATGGGACATTTGAAATGTGTTGAGAGCGAGAAAATTAATTCAAAAAAACAATCGGGTCTATTTCCAGCGATACATATTAGTGGGGGTCTAGGAGCCTTTATGAAAATATCCTCATTCCCTGACCTGATAATGATGATGTGTCTCATTAGCTACTGATATGTCTCATTAGTTACTCAGTCTACTCCCTACAAACACATGTTGTATTGTTATTATTTTTATTTTGAGAATTTGCATGTTGCATTATTATTAGCCGGTCATACTACCAGTTAAACAGGTCAACGAATCTTCTCTTAACGAGTGGTCCATATTATTCGTACATTGTAATTATTGAACTTGCCCCTCTCTCTCTCTCTCTCTCTCTCTCTCTCTCTCTCTCTCTCTCTCTCTCTCTCTAAGTGGTCCATCTTGTTCCATTGACAAAGTGGTTTAGCTTATATGTGGACAAAACTACTCCTAACCGTATTTTAAATTTTTATTTTATGCCACTCCATCCAAAAATAAATCAGATATCTCCATTTAGAAATTTTAAATCTAATTCTAAAACCTAATATGAATCTTAAAAATAAAAATCCTAAATCAAACCATAAAACATAAGATCTATGGCCGTTTGTCTCCCCTACTCGCGGGACGAGCAGTTGCAGCTCGAGATCGTTGCTTGCATCGATTGTCGCCATCACTTTTGCTACTAGCGTTCGCTCTGACATGGCTGCTCACGTCTGATTCCACCATATGCTCAAGAGAAACAGGATAAATAATTGGGTCAGTGAGGATATTTTGAGAATTCGGTCAAAAATGTCGATCGTTGACACCGAAACGACCATTGGCCCAGTGACCTCAGGCTAAACCCATCTTATGTCGGGCCTTTTCACCGAACCGATTATTATCAGGGACCATAGACACATTAACCCTTAAAAAATTCTCCCACTCTCCATCTCATTTCATATTAATTCTTTAAATTATTTTTTTTTTTAACAATTTGAACCCTAAACTATGCTCCAACTTATATTTAGCCCCATCTGTCAACCGTTTATTCCGTTAATATCTCTACAATTTTCAACGACTCGACTAATATTTGAAATATTTAACTTAATACAAAAGAATGGAGCATAGTTAAGAGTAGGGGTGGCAATGGGTCGTGTCGGGTTCGTGTCGTGTCTAGTTTCGTGACGTGTCCAAAACCCCTAGCTCCGAACCCGACCCGTTTAACTAATCGTGTCTTGATCCTAAATCCGTACTCGACTCGCTAATAAACAGGTAAACCCGATAAGACCCGGTAAGACACGTTTACCACCCGGGTCTGTTTTGTTGACCCGATTCAACCCAATCTGACTCGACCTAACCTAACCCGAAAGACCCGCTGGTATTATATATTATAGTATCGGATTGCGGGTAGACCCGATCCGACCCGACACGACCTGTTGAATACTAAACAGGTCTTCCCGGATCTACCATGTCTAGACCCTAAATCCGAACCCAACCCATTTATAAAACGGGTCTATTGTGTCGATCCGTTTACGACCCGAACCCGTTTAGCCTTGACCCAGACCCGCTAACTTCGTGTCGGGTCGTGTGGGGTCCGAAATTGCCAAGCTCTAGTTAAGAGTTCAAACTATTCAACGAAAAAGGTGAGGGACCAATATGGAATGAGATGAAAAGGAGATTTTTGTAATTTGCCCTTGAAATTATTGGGCTGAGCTCCCTTCTGTCACTCTCACCACTCTCTCTCTCTCACTAGACTCTCTCTCTCTCTCTATATCCTTCTCTCTCACTAGCCCCCTTTGGGCACGTGATCCAAAAAAGCCGGGCACGGGGGGCTTGACTATGAGTCCGACCTCTGAAGTCTGAACACATTTGCTTCCTCCGACAAACCCACGTGATTCTCGAGTAAGAAATAAGTGAGATTTTAGGGTAATTCTATTTGAACATATTATGGGACATACTCCCGGAAATAGTGCGGTGGTGGGGCCCGTGGCCAGTGCTCGGTGCCAACCGCTATGCACTTCGCGCTGGCCGATGCCTCCCACGATGCCCACACCTCCGCAGTGTGTCCGCCAGTACGTCCCGTACTATGTTCAAATATGCTCAAGATTTTATGTGGCATAATTGGCCAAAAAAAAAAGCTTGCCGACTTGTTAAAAAAAGGCAAAGAAAAAGAATTGATCCACAAAACATGAAAGGCAGCTATGACTAAATTTTGATAAAATACCTAGCATTTTCTAGTTTTATCTCTCCTCGCTTGCTATCGGCAGCCCACATCCGTATTGTTCGTCGCCAGCCATGTATAGATCGACATCCGCCTCTGTCGTAGGCATCCCGCCATCATCGCTTCCTCCTCCTTCCTCATCTCCCCCCCTTCTGCCTCCTCTCTCCTCTCTCCTCCATCATCCATAATTTTCCTAGGGGTATGCAGGATCCAAACCAAACTGATCAAACTTACCAAACCGATCAATTTTGATCGGTTTCGACATACTCAATGGATCAGATCAGATTGGGTTTTTAAAAAACCGACGTAATTGGATCAATTGACAGATTTGTAAATTCAAAACCAACCTAAACCGAACCGAACCTACATATGTATATACATATAATATTTTATTAAATATACCATATATCCTCATATACTCTTGCTATACTGTAGGATGACTCAAAATCAGCTAAAAATCTTATTTAGGCCTAATGATTTGATTACAATTATTAATTTTAAGTTTGAACTAGGTCCTAATAGAAGGGGGGGAGCTCAATAACTCAATAAGAACATAGTCCAAAGCCTAACCGACCATCCAATCCAATCCAAACCGACTTTAATTTGATTGGATTGGATTTCAATATTAGTTCGGTTTGGATCGGATTGAAAATCCTCAAAACCAACCAAGGTTGGATCGGTTTGGGTTTTGCCTAAATAGGTCGGTTTCGAACCGATGCACACCCCTAATTTTTCCTCCTCTTTCCCACCAAACTTGAAAATCGCAACACTTGGTCTTACCAGGCTGAATGCACCTTCTATATGTTCACCACATCGGTAGAATGAATAGTAGGTGCATTTAGTCTGGTAAGATCAAGTATTGCGATTTCCAGGGTGAGAAGGAGGGGAAAAGGAGGGAAAAGGAGGAGGGAAAGAGGTGGAAAAAGGAGGAAACTGGAGGAAGAGGAAGAAAGGGAGGAGGAGGAGGAAGAAGAGAGGGGGTGGGGGGGGGGAAGAGCTGCATGCGTCGGTTTGTACACAGACAATTAGGCAAAAGAGGGAGTGACATTTAGATGGGGGCTACCTTTAGAAAAAGAGAGGGTGACCTTTAGATGGGGGCTACCTAAGGTAATTTATGGGATGTATCTAGCCTCGCCCAAAGAAAAATTATACTTATAGTCCATGAATTATCTAAGGAAGCTTTAATATAAAATTAAAAAAAAATCAAATATGTATTAAAAAAATATCGAATATGCCCCCCTTCTATCCACTTTTTCTTTTGCTACGAACCCACGTCCATTGTCAATCCTATATAGGCAACCGCCACCTCTGTCACCCCGGACCCCTCGTGTGACCCACCACCTTCCTCCACAACCATCTTTTTCCTCCCTTTTTAGCCCTCCTCCTCCCCTTCCCTTCTTCTTCCTCCTACTCCTGGAAACTATTACTCCTGAAAATAATGACACTCGGCCAATCCATGCCGAGTGTAGCTTCTACGCACTTGGTTAGAAAGGCTAATGCATCTACAATACATTCACTCATTGGAGGTCAAATACATTAAAATGGCCCAAGATTCTGTAGATGCGTTCGACCTCCATGGCTGAATGCACATAAGGTGCAATCGGTTTGGAATGGCCAAGTCTTGCGATGATGGACATGATTGAACCGACGGGCAACGGTCTACACAAGCACAACAGAGGAGGAAGAAGGAAAATTATGATTTTCTTTAGAAATGGGTTGTCATTGGAAAAAAAAAAAGATGTGTTGCCTATAGAATGTGGCAGCCTTCTATAAAAAGTGGGTTGTAAGTAAAATTTTTCAAAAATATATATAATTCTGGCGCGCGCGCGCGCACACAGAGAGAGAGAGAGAGAGAGAGAGAGAGAGAGAGAGAGAGAGAGAGAGAGAAAAAGTGGGTTGTAAGTAAAATTTTTCAAAAATATATATAATTCTGGCGCGCGCGCGCGCACACAGAGAGAGAGAGAGAGAGAGAGAGAGAGAGAGAGAGAGAGAGAGAGAGAGAGAGAGAGAGAGTGTCCTGTCCAACATCACCACATCAGCATATTGGCAACATTACAACATGGCTTGTTGTGCAAGGGAGTCCACTTTGCTTAAACAAGTGGGCAACTGGACTTTGTGGTATACTGTCTTCACTAATGGAAAGTCGAACTCTTTCCTCTTTATTTTTTTATTTGTTTGAAGAGCCAAAAGGATATAATTTTTATTATTTATTTCTTGAGGTGTATAAGAATATTTATAATAGAGAGCCATCTCAAAAATGGTCAAAAAGTTTTTGACTCATCGATGCCACATAGCAACCTATCTACATAAAGAGCCACATATACGATAATTAAAGTAGTCCTCCAATCCAACTTTCTTCCATTTAAAAACTCTAAAAAAATTCAATTCACTCTACCTACTATTTACAGAAATTTTTGAGAAACGGAATGAAAAATATTAATATTTTAATAAACGGAACTAAAGTTTTGAATTTGTCAAAAACGGACTATTACGCCATCTCAAATGGCGTAAAGTCTTTACGCCATTTGAGATGACGTAAAACTTTTGGGTTTTTTATAATGGCGATAATGCCCTTTATTTACGCCAACTGAGATGGCGTAAATTTCTTTTTATTTATTTATTTATTTTTTTCATTTATTTTTATTCAATCTGTCGGCTCTTATTTTGATTTTTTTTTTCATTATTCTATCATCTAACGGCTATTATTTTCTGTTCCGTTTTTGAAAATGTGGAGGGTAAAATCTAATTCAAGTAAAATTTGGGTAAAATCTAATTCAAACAAAATTTGGGGGGTAAAGTCAAAATAACCCTTCTTCGTAAAGCCTTTGAGTAAATAAAAAGAAGGGTTATTTTGAATTTACCCCCCAAATTTTGCTTGAATTAGATTTTACCCCCCACATTTTTATTAATTAGACTTTACCCCCCAAAACTAACTGCACCGTCAGCTCACCCCCCAAAACTTTATTTCTTTTCCATCAGCTCACCCTTTCTCTTAGATGGTGAGTTGACAGAAAGTTTTTTTTTTTTTTGGGTGGGGGGGGGGGGGGGGGGGGGGGTAAAGTCTAATTAATGAAAATGTGGGGGGTAAAGTCTAATTCAAGGCAAAATTTGGGGGGTAAAGTCAAAATAACCCTTTACGCCATCTCAGTTGGCGTAAACGAGGGCATTATCGGCATTATAAAAAAGCCCAAAAGTTTTACGCCATCTCAAATGGCGTAAAGACTTTACGCCATTTGAGATGGCGTAATAGTCCGTTTTTGACAAATTCCCAACTTTAGTTCCGTTTATTAAAATATTAATATTTTTCATTCCGTTTCTCAAAAATTTCTGTACTATTTATCCCTTTCAGCCATCATGTCATGTCCAATATAATTTTTCCACATCAGCATTTGCTATCCCATGTGGCTCACTAGGTTTGACCTAAGTCTCTCTTCATCTAACTAGGTTTGACCTACAATTCACTAGTGAAAGCTAGTTTACATAAGCCGTTGTAGTGCTCCAATGATGGAAATAACTATTTAAAATAGCTTTGAAGAGGTTATTGGAGATGGTCTTAGTTTTTAAAACTTGACCGAGTTTACTCAACTCGGATTTTGGATCCATCGGAGTGCAGAACTTTAGGAGTTTCTCGGATTGAGCATCAGTGCATCACAATGGTTTAATACCAGACACCCATGATGTCTGAACTGCTCCTAATCTCAACCGAACACTTGTGACGTGCCGGCCCTTTGGGAGCTCCAACTTTAGATTGTTGAAACCACGGAGCAAAATTTATGATATTGATTCTTGGGTTAGCTCCAGTACTCACTTCTCGAACCTAGCAAGGCTTTTCGACGATCAACAGAGCCCATCACACGATATTCCCACACAAGCTAGACATGGTCGAAGCAAAATCTGCAGTCACCGTTAAAATCTGCAGATTTTGCTTCGACCATTTGACCCTCTTAGAAGTTTGGAAATTTGATGAAAATTTCTGAGGATGATCATCTTACCCTAGACAACACCCTCACCAAATTTCATCAAATTCCAAAACTTCTAGGATGGTCAAACAATGTATCAAAGCAGCAAAAAACGCTGCTTTGATAGGCAGCATCCCATTCCTCATATATATATATATTGTTGTGAGACGGGAGAGAAGAGATAGTTGTAAAATCATACCCCCACTCTTGGGATCATATATTATTTATAGGGTAAATAAACTTAGGGCCGAAGTAATAATGGAAAATCCTAATTTCCAAGAGGGGATCGGACGGTGGACAGCCACATAATTATAGGTCACTTGTATCTGGCTTTTTTTTTCTTCGGAATTTCATAGTCACAATGAGTCAAGTTTGGTAGATCTCGATTAGTAAATTCCAAAATTTAATTTTTTCATAATTTTGATAGGTATATAAAAAGTTATAGATTTTTTAAATTAAAAAACACAACTTTCAAAAAGAACAATCAGTTTATTCTTTAATCCTTTTAAAAAATAAAGGTAAGACAAACAAAGGGTAGGACGGTCATCAAATAAATGGGTTTGGACTGCCACGTCATGGGACTTGCTTGGGACCTATATAAGATAAGACCCAAATCATTTTTCTTTTAATTATTATGTTTACTCTGTAAGGATAAAATAGTCACAAAAATATAATAGTTGTTCGGATGGGACATTTGGAACGTGTTAAGCGTGAGAATATTAATTCAAGAAGTAATCGAGTTTACTTCCAACAATGCGTATTTGTTGGGGCTAGGGAGCCATTATGAAAAAACCCTCTTTCCCTGACCTGATACCCTAATTTTCAAGAGGGGATCGAATGGTGGATAGCCACATATAAAACCGATCTCATAACACTCCCCATTAGATGTCCACCAATTATAATGTTCTATAGGAACAATGGTGAACGCGCATAATGCTGCATCGTTAAAACCTTTTGGTAGGAAAACATAGTAGAAAAAATCAGTGTAACAAGAAAAAGAGTACAGTACGCTTGACATACTTCAGGATGCTAGCATACTTTAGGATGCTTGACATACTTCAAGATGTCAACCTAGAACTACCCTCCCCCTGATTACATTGTTTAAATAAAAGAAAAACTTTTTCTGATGATTACATCATTTAATAATTTGTTGAAGCCCTCGAAGTCCAATGTCGTGCACCAACTTTGGAGATTGACTTCGGTTGTGACTTGGTGAAGAGGTCTACGGGATTGTCGCTGGATCAAACTTATTCCTCATTGATTTCCTGCTAACGTTGTGTAATACCATTATTTCTGAATGGTTTGAGGAGGTAATTAGCAGAGTTTATTTCGTAGAATATAAAGATATAGTTGCATTACTATTCATAAAATATAACATATTTATGATTGACTCTTACGTAGGTTAGAAGATAACATGAATCTGCATATCCAATCGGGTTAGTTTCATTAATAAAATAATTTTAATTTAATAGTTCCATTAAGATATCTTAATATGTATTTAATTTCATTCCAGTGTCTACGATTAAGTGCATAGTTGTATCTAGCAAGTACATTTATAGAAAATATTATGTCAGATCTAGTTACTATGCTAAGCATATTGTTAAATATAATACTTCAAGATCAAGTATATCTTTATTTTTTCTCTTAGTCTAAATAAATTTCTTTTAATATCCAAAGACCTAACGATCATAGGTGTACTTAATGGATGATATTTATTTATAATAAATCTCTTCAAGTGTTTCTTAGTATAATTGGATTGATAGATCAAAATTCGACTCTCATATGCTCGATCTGCAGGCCAAGATCAAACTTAATTTTACCTAGATCTTTTATTTCAAACTTTTAGTAGTTTTTTCAAACTCTTCCAGAGTCTCGATTATATTGACACCGTCAATATATAAAACTACTATATAAAATCCATTCAAGAATTTCTTTATAAACACACAAGGATAACATGATCATTTTTATAACATATATTCTCTAGATATATGTTCACTCAGACAGTTGGATCGCTGTTTTTCAGACTGTTTTAACCCTTACAATGTACGTCTTAATCTAATTAAGTATGTACTTCTGGACTTTGCTTCTAGCAACTTAAATCCTTCAAAGATCTTCATATATATTTTAGTGTCTAGCTCTTCATATGTAATTATGGTATCTATTAGCTTCTTGTGAAGTTTTTCAGATACTGTTAAGCTAATGAATGTTATTGCATCCATTATCGAAGAATATGTTTCCTCGTAATCGATCCTGGATTTCTGCTGAGAAACCTTGTGCATAAGTCATGCTTCATATCTTTGAATTTCACCATTTTTATCTCTTTTTCGGAGAAACAAATCCGCTATTAGTAGTGTTTTTTTATTCGCTATTAGTAGTGTTTTTTTATCACCAAAAAAATTGTATTTATTCTTGAATACATCTGTGCGCTATGGCGGTGGAGGTGTCAGGAGAGTGAACAAAATTGCTCTCATGAAGCGCTTCACTGACAACATAAATGCGTCGATCAGCTGGAGGCTCATCTAGGTGAGGGTTTTGACTCAACTTAGATGAACTTCTTAAAGCTCAGATCGAAACACATGTGGCTTGTTTGGTTGCCGTGTTTTTTACATATGTACTTGAAAACAATTGTGCTAACTCATACAACTTTTGCATATAAAGCTGTACAAATAAAGTTTCATCTAAACACATGAAACTCTAATTGTACATGCCACATATACAAGCAAAGAATGCGGATCAAAGGATCAGATAGGTTAAAGCTACAGCCATTCATTTGGGGCTGAGTGTCCGTTCTTTTCCCCGACATTTGGGGCCGAGTGCGACTCACCGATCAGGTTGGGTGTAATGGGTGGTTGTGATTCAGTTTCAGCCTTAACATATCTACAGCATGCACATCATCCAAACATGCCCTTAATCAAGTAAGATAGATGTCTGAATGGTTTATGAAGAAAGATAACCTGTAAGGACAACAAAATACACTGTTAGTAGTAGGGGACTTCAAGAACTGCATTTGAAGTAATTTGTTAGTCGGGGAGGGATTTTAAGCAGTGCACTCTAATTCATGAAATTTGAATGGTGCTTTAGAGAAAGTTCGTAAAGGGAGAGTTTTGAAGGTTCCTCGTATACAAACTCATCCAATTTCAAGTTCTACCATAATAGGTGAAATTTTAAAGTGCACGATGACTACCTCCGGTGACCAGCGGTCGTCTCTGGCGATCAACTCCGGTGATTGGCTGGCGAGTAACTCTGGCGTCGGTGGCCAACGTTGGTCGACCAACTCCAGCACATGGCGACCGGCGTTGGCAACTAACAAGAGAGTAACACCGGTGACCGGCGACCGTCTGTGGCGAATTCTGGCGACTAGCTTCGACGAACTGCGATGGCCATTTCCGGCGACCATCGAGTAACTCATGCAACCGGCTCCAAAGAACAGATGATGGCCAGTGTCGGCCACCGACGACCAACCGACCAACTCCGTCGGCTGCCTCCGGCGATCTCCGATGGCCACCTGTGGCAACCGGCTCTGTCGACTTAACTCCAGCGGCCGATGATCACATGTTGGTGATCCTAATTCGACATTCAGTGACTTGTAAATATTATAGTGGAATGCAGCTTGGGAATTTGAAATTCTTGAAAACTTTTGACTTCATGAACATAAAGTTCTGTGGAACTCGAAGGCCATAGGCTTAAAAAAAAACGCATGGACTGTCCAAATTCCTTGGAGTTCATGAGAGTCCGTCACTTGCAAGTTCGTCCCAAGAATCCCCAGCAACTAACCCCACCTGATGCATCAATTACCTGATATCTTGGAAAAAAGATACCGATCTGTATTATAAAAGCAGCAATATATTTGAGTCCACACATCAATGTGTAACAATTGAATTACAATTACAAATCTTTACAACACGTCATCGACCTATATTTTCGGTACACCACCTTCGATCACAATGTGTGCGGAGGAGCGGTAGAGTTCTTTAAATTGAATAACCAGCATCGTTGTCGTCATCTCTTTCAGGCCTTCTAATCTTACGGCTAAGAATCGGCGGCTGCCGTGCTTGTAAGCGGTTCGCTGGCTTCAAGGAGTTCATTGGACAGTCCCGTGAAAACAATGGAATCTGTTTCCATGGGCTTGAACTTGACAAGTGCTGAAGGTACCAAGTCTTCCTCTTCTAGTGTTGGTGCTCTTTCTCCAGCTTTCAGGGCAGCGCGGGGGATCACCCGTGGCTTGGGCACAGCAGGACGCAGAAGGTCAAATTCCAACGTGCCCTCTTTCACCGCGGAGCTCACAAACTACAGCAGCAGCAGAAGAAGAAGACTTCAGCGTGTGCTTTAAGAGTTGAACCGTCACCAAGTAAATAACGGGAGTCATGTTGATGAATTTTAATTGTGATTGGCCAAGAACTACAACAATGTGATTAATTTCGATACCATGAACAATGGAGAGGTAGATGAGGATATATCAAATGGAAATTGTTTGGATGAAATGAAGAGGAGCTTTGCGGGTGATATACAATAGATGCATGCTTTTAAAACAGAAAGGTAAGCTTCACAAGGCAACAACAAGACCCACAATGGTTAGGAATGTTGGGCCATAAAAGAGAGCTAAAGCACACAACATAAGCGTGACAGAGATGAGGATGTTGAGTTGAGGTGGACGTGTAGCAAAACTAAGAGAGATGGGGTTAGAAACAAGTATACTATGGGAAGTGCAGCACTTCCAATTGATAACAAAATGACGAAAAACAAACTAAGATGGTATAGGCATGTATAACGACGAGCAGAGGTAACCCCTGTAAGGACAGGATCTTACATTACTACGGAAGGGTCAAGGGAGAGGAGGGAAAGATCTAAAATAGTATCGATGAAAGTTATTAGAAAATACATGAAAAGGCATGCAGTAACAACAAAGATAGCCCCTTGGTAGAAGTGACAGGAAAAGAAGAATATATTAAGCTGAATACAAATAGATGGAACAAGGCTTGATGGTTATGATTATGGTAACCATAGAGAAAATATGAGTTCAACTCTAGAGAGAATTTTGGTTGTATAACTTCCTCATGCATTACACCTCATGAAATATTGTAACCATTGGAAGTCATTGATCTAAACCACTCATAAAATCCTCTTAATATCAAAACTGTTAACCACGAATTTTTCCTATGGGAGATCAATTTATCACGCAATTCATAAGTTATAAGAGGTCGTTTCGTTCTCGGAATTAGAGGGGGAAAAGGATGCGGGTGAATCCGATACCCAAGGAGGACAGGAGGAATAGGATGTCGAGATATTTTCCTCCAACAACTACTTTTTCTATAGGAGATGTCATCCCCGGAATAGGATGTTGAGGGAATACAACGGGAGTCCTATCCCCCCCCCCCCCCCCCTCCAATTCCGTGAACCAAACGACACCTAAGATTAATCATGATTTCTTCACAACTAATGATATTCATGGTGGCGGTGTTTTTGTTTTGTTATTTCTGTTATTTGTTATAGTAGCTTCCATGCATGTAATTTTTCCATACACTACCTCTATATGTTTCCTTTCTTGAACTCAATATTTTTAACACCTCTTTCCAAATTTTAGCAACATTTCTGCATTTTCCTTGAATTTTGAATTTCTCCATTTTCGAATCCCATATTGTGATTATGATCCACATGGTTACTCCAGAATCTTGATTTAGTTGTTGTACAATGATATGCTTGACTTAGTTGGTGCTTAGTAATGCCACCTGGATTCTTCTACCTAGCTGTCACATTGATACTAGACATATTGACACAACTAGGCTTCCATTTCATCAAGGATTCTTCTGAATGTTTCAAAATGAGTAATCTTTATCTATATGAAAGAGTCCAATACCTACACATATGAAGTCTGAAAAATTCAGCAGCCTTATTTACTTTTTTTCTATGTATGGGGGGACACCTCTAATTGAGCCCTCGGAGCCCTGTCAACCCATGTTGACACGGATTCCCATGTCCACCCGTGTCAACACGATATGATACCATCGCTTCATGTTATTAAACTAAACTGAATGTTGTGAGTCTCTCCCTTCTCCAATTGGGTGAACAGAGGGAAATGGTAGACCGTGTAAGAGTCGAATTCCGAAGGGATAGTAATCTTCAATTTATTTCAATTTCATAATTTTATATATATATATATATATATATATATATATATGGGCATGCTATAATGCGGCATGCGGTAAGCAGGGTTTCAAATCTCGGCCGGTACCGGTACGTACCGGATTTGGCCGGGCCGAACCGAGTCCAGCACCCGGGACCGGAACAGACCTGAACCGGCCGGTACCAACCCGTACCGGACCGAACCGGCCGAGTCAGGCAAGTACCGGCCGGTACGTACCGGTACCGGCTGGTTCAGTCCCGTCCGACAGCCATTATGGGGTGGGTGGGCTTTGGGTCACTTTTTTTATTTTTTTATGTTGGATTCCTCCCTCCACATGGGCTGAACATGCTTTCCCAGCATTTGCATGTGGAGGGGGGGTGGCATTTTTAGTTTTGGCCCCTCCAAAAAGTATTATTCCTTAAGTGGGAGGGGGGGATTTGAAGGCTATATAAACCCCCCCAAACCATTCCATTGCAACTCCAAAACCTTCCATCAACTTGCAAGAAAATAGAGGAGAGAAGAGAGAAGAGAGGAGAGAAAGAAAAAAGAGAGAAGAGAGAAGAGAGGAGAGAGAAAAAAGAGAGAAGAGAGGAAAGAAAGAGAAGAGAGAAAGAGAGGAGAGAAAGAAAGAAAAGAGAGAAGACTGAAGAGAGGAGAGAAAGAAAAGAGAGAAGAGAGAAGAGAGGAGAGAAAGAAAAAAGAGAGAAGAGAGAAGAGAGAAAAGAAAGAGAAAGAAAGAGAAGCGACGAGCGGGCCGAGCAGCACACCGACACAAGCCGCACGCCGACGAGTGACGACGAGGTCACGAGACTCACGACTCACGAGTCACGAGACTCACGACGAGCGGCACGAGCACGAGCGGGCCGAGCGGCGAACTTAAGAGTGAAGAAGGTAAAACGATTACTGCCTTGAGTGCCTACCATTACCTTTGAGGTTGTCTAATTGTCTCCCGGACCTCCCGGTTTGAGATATGAGTGTTCACTGTTCATTTCCTTACTCATCCAGTCATCCCTCTGTATAGACTGTATTGTGATTTGTGAACCTGTGATAATCAGAATGCCATTAAAATTGCTAGTAACCTCGTATTCCATGTGTGCAACCAAGCATATAATTACTCGACTATCATTTTCTTTGACAGCATCTTCTAATGTTAATTTCTTGGTGAGAACCTTGAAATCACGAATGCTCACGCGGCTCACGCAGTCTGCCAGTCACGCACTCATGCCTCATGTAGATTCGACTTTCGAGCCATTCGAAAGTCGAAACTTTTGCAAAAGTGAGCAAAACTGCAAAAGTCGAAACTTTCTAGTTTCTAGTTTCTACTTTCTAGTTTCTACTTTCTACGTTTCTAGTTTCTACTTTCGAGTTTCTACTTCTAGTTTCTAGTTTCTACTTTCGATTTTCTAGTTTCTACTTTCTAGTTTATTATACTTTCGAGTTTCTAGTTTCTCCTTACTACTTTCGAGTTTATAGTTTCTACTTTCTAGTTTCTACTTTCGAGTTTCTAGTTTCTCCTTTCTAGTTTCTACTTTCGAGTTTCTAGTTTCTACTTTCGAGTAGAAACTAGAAACTCGAAAGTAGAAACTAGAAAGGAGAAACTAGAAACTCGAAAGTAGAAACTAGAAAGTAGAAACTATAAACTCGAAAGTCGAAAGTAGAAACTAGAAACTCGAAAGTATAAACTAGAAAGTAAAAACTAGAAAATCGAAAGTAGAAACTAGAAACTAGAAGTAGAAACTAGAAAGTAGAAACTAGAAACGTAGAAAGTAGAAACTAGAAACTAGAAACTAGAAAGTAGAAACTAGAAAGTTTCGACTTTTGCAGTTTTGCTCACTTTTGCAAAAGTTTCGACTTTCGAATGGCTCGAAACTCGAAAGTCGAATCTACGTGAGGGCCCTACTTTCTAGTTTCTACTTTCTACGTTTCTAGTTTCTACTTTCTACTTTTTACTTTCTAGTTTCTAGTTTCTACTTTCGAGTTTCGAGCCATTTAAAAGTCGAAACTTTATAGTTTTTACTTTCTACTTTCTACGTAGCAAAGCTGCAAAAGTGAGCAATTATTTTCTAGTTTGCTAATGTTTATTTATTTTTTGACTTAGATAATGGCACCAAAATCGAAAGAGATAGACGCTGGATGGCTACATTGCAAGGCAATTGAAGGCAACAAGCGGAAGGCCATATGCAACTACTGTGGCCGGACCATAAATGGTGGTATCACAAGAATGAAGGAGCATTTAGCGGGCAAGAAAGGACAAGTGACTGGTTGTGAGCACGTTCCAATAGAGGTACGGTCTCAATTCCAGCAATTTTTTAGAGAAGCAAGTAAAGATAAGAGTACTGCTCCTGAGCTTTCTGCTTCTAGAAGACCACCCCTTACCAAAAGTCAGTCGGTAAGGGGTTATAGAGATATAGATGATGAAAGTTTTGATGATTCTTCATCTGAAAAGTTGCCGGATGAGGATAGGGAGATGAGAACGGCAATGAGACTTTCTCGTGAGGAAGCTCGTCGTCAAGAAATGAGAGAAAGAGGGGGAGACCAAAGAGGTAGATGGTCAATGAGTGGTCCTGGTGGTAGTTCCCGTTTTCTTCCTGGTGATATTGGTGGTAGTACTGGTGGAGGTGGACCTGGTGGTAGTAGCAGTGTTAGTGCTAGAGGAGGTAAAACTAGCACTGGCGACAGTACATCTGTGCAGTTACCTCTAGACGGATTTATGTTTAGGGAACGTGGCCAGAAACAAACCAAATTAACAGCTGGAAAAATAAAACAAGCGGCCAGTAAAGTGAAGAAAGCAGTGGCCAAATTTTTTCATTTCAATCATATCCCGGCTAATGCAGCAGTGTCGCCATACTTTAAAAAAATGTGCGACACATTGCAGTCGGTTGGACCGGGAATTTCTCCCCCTACCCCATATGAAATTGCTGTGCCACTTTTAGATGATGAGGTCTCCGAAATAAATGATTATATTCGTAGTTTTCAAACTCCCTGGAAGGAGAAAGGTTGCACAATTATGAGCGATGGATGAAGTGGCCCTACTAGAAAATCCATAATTAATTTTCTAGTATATTGCTCAATTGGTACAGTATTTTACAAATCAGTCGATGCATCAACCAAAGTGCATGATGCAATATATCTTGCTGGACTTATGAATAATATCATCGACGAAGTTGGAGCTAATAATATTGTCCAAATAGTGACGGACAATGGCTCTAACTATAAGAAGGCCGGACAAATCATACAGAAGGAACGGAAGACTATATTTTGGACTCCTTGTGCCGCACACTGCATCGACTTGATCCTAAAAAATATAGGCAAATTGGATCATGTTGACAAGGTTGTAAAACAAGCTCGAAAAATAACAAAATTCATTTACAACCATAACTGGGTAGTTGACTTGATGAGGAGGTATACTGGGAAGCGGGAGCTTCTGCGTCCAGCAATCACCCGCTTTGCCACTCACTTCATAGCATTGGAGAGCATTTTTAATCAGAAGGATGCTTTACGGAAAATGTTTACCTCAGATGCATGGTGTCAATCAAAATATGCATCTAATGAAGAGGGCAAAGAGGTGGAAAATATTGTTGTTGGAAAGGAGCTCTGGGTCGAAATTGACAAGATAATAGTGTGTATCCAACCTCTAGTGCAAGTTCTTCGACTGGTAGATTCAGATGAAAAGCCTGCAATGGGTATATCTACGAAGCAATGGACAGAGCTAAGATGGCCATTCAAAAGTCGACAAAGGTTGGAGAAAAATAAAAAAAACAATATTTTAAGTTGATCGACAAAAGATGGGAGAAGACGCTATACCATCCATTGCATGCAGCAGGTAAATATTATCGTCAAGTGTATACTCATTATTTAACAATTTCAATTTTTAATCTCATTAGTCATTAGACTCAATACTTATTTCTTTCATATTATAGGATTTTACTTAAATCCTCAATACCAGTATAGGGTAGAAGTTTCACAATACCCAGAAATAATGATCGGGCTTAAAGAGGTGATCCGAACCTTGGAGCCTAGCATAGCAGCGCAAAATAAGGCAATGGAGCAAATGGAAATATTCCGATATGCTCGTGGTTCCTTTGATTCGGAGAACGCAAGAACATCTATCTCGACCATGCAGCAAGGTAATACGTCGATAAGTTGATAACACACTTTAATTATACAATTATCCAATTGTAATCAACGAATAAAAACTGAATGTTTTATTTTTTGACTAATTTTATAGCTACTTGGTGGTCCATTCATGGTGAAAGTGCTCCTGATCTTCGCAAAATTGCTATCCGAGTATTGAGTCAGACATGTTCGGCATCGGGCTGCGAGAGAAACTGGAGTACATTCTCTCTCATTCATACGAAAACTAGAAATAGATTGTCATCATCTAAATTAGATAAACTAGTTTTCGTACATTACAATATGAGGTTGAGGGTCCGCGATCAGGGAAGATTAGAGGACCAAGGTGATAATCCAATCAATTTGGATTATATTTTCGACGACGATAACCCTCTAGCCCCTTGGTTGACGGAGAGAGAGGATCAAGTTCTTGACGGTCAAGAAAATACATGGTTGGAGAAGGAGTTAGGCAAGGAGCAAAGACAAGAACAAGAGGGAGCAAGGTTGAGGAGCGGCAAACGAAGATTTCAACATGTTAGCCAGGCAATGCAGCAGATACACAGCGATTCAGATGAGAGTCTTGGCAGTATACCTTCCGGATCTAGTGATGGTGGAGGAAAGTCATCTCAACGGATGAGAGAGCATGAGAGAGCTTCTTCACCTCCCAGTGCTCCCACGTACACCGGCGTCACTGGACCACCAGCCCCACCAGATCCACATCATCCACCACTGTCACCACATGATGGAGCAGGGACCGGGCCTTCTGGCACTGTTCATGAAGCTGCATATGTACCATACTCGTACGGATATGATCCACCACTAGGTCCACCATCATCATATTACCGAGATTCTTATCAGCCGATGTTTCCAGAGCAAGAGGAATCGCAAGGAACATATGGAGATTCTTCATCATCTTACGGCTACGGAGCATACGGTTATGGTGTCCAGCACGACCAGGACATTGGCCAATCAATCTTCGGTTATTCTAGGCCTTCCGACGGGTCTTACTACCAGCAGCACTACTCGGCACCAACTCCAAATGAAGAAGACGAAGAAGAAGCTGATCGCAATAATAATCTATGGAACTTCTGAGTTCTGAGTTCTGATTCTTCTGAATATTCTGATCTGACTATCTGAGCGACTGAGCCAGCCAGGTGAGTTAATAATTTTAATATTGATAATCTGTATTTTGTGGAAGTTGAAGTGTTGAACACGTCTGGAATCTGGATTATGAAACTTATTCTATAATTTGTATTGTAAATTTATAATAATAAAAAAATTTCAAAACTTTAAAAGGTTGTTTTATAAAACCTTTTAAAAACCTTTTTTAACTTCGCCAAGGCCGGTCCCAAGCCCGGATAAAGAAGGAGGGAAAAAGGATATAGGAAATTAGGAATTAGTAACTTGTTAGGTGTGACTTGTTGTGAGTCGTGTGACTTGTCACTTGTGAGTTGTGAACTGTGAGTCTGTGACTCCCTGTGAGTCTGTGACTTATAACTTGTAAGTTGTAACTTATGAGTCTTGTGGTTCAGTTAGGTCTCTACTGTCCAATCATTCACCTCGGGGAGTGGTGATTCGACAATAGTTGACAAGTTCATCAAGATTCTTAACCATACACCTCAGGGAGTGGTGGTTGTGAATCTTGATGAATGATGAATCCAAGACTCTAAAGTCTAAACTCTAAAGTATGAACTCTGAGAGTCTGAACTTTGAAGTCATATGTCATAACTCATTAGATAAGAGTCACTCATAAGAGTATAAGACTCATAAGTCATAGTCTGAACTCTGAAGTCACATAAGATAAGACTCATAGGCCTAAAACTAACCCTAGCGGCCTAGCCTAAGGCTCTAACTCCTAAGCCCTAACCCTAACTCCTAAGTAACTCCTAAGGTCCCTAAGCCTAAAGGACCTAAAGGTCCTAAACTAGGACCCTAAAGGGCCTAAAGTACTCTAATATTTATTTTCTAATTTTTTATATTTATTTTCTAATTTTTTAGAATTTTTCAAGATTTTTTTAGATTTTTTTACAATTTAAAAAAAAAAAGGGCCGGTACCGGTTCAACAAGAACCGGCCGGTACCGGTACGAACCGGTTCGGCGCCGGCCGATACCGGTACCGATACCCGAGTTTTAAACCTTGGCAGTAAGTGCAGCACTGTACCGCAGCCATCTGATGCACGCAGCGGTGCATGCGATGCACGCAGCACTTGCATCAGACGGCTGCGGTACAGTGCCGCACGTACCGCATGCCGCATTATAGCATGCCCCTATATATATATATATATATATATATATATATATATATATATATATATATATATATACCCACGTTTCTCCGTATCCATCTTTTATGATGTTGCCGTGTCCGTGTCTACAGATCATAGCTTTTTTTGCATGTGAAGTATTAGTCTACAAAATATTAGGAAAAAAGGAACTTAGTTATGAGACAGATGGACTAAATTAGGTTCGTATGGATTTGTATTTTGATATATTAGTTGCGTTAGCACATGCTTCTTTAGTTACCAGCAAACATTATATTTTCATGTAAAGTTTGCAATTATTAATATTAACCGCAAGTTACCAAGCATTATCAATTATAATGATTAACAAAAAGCTACAAAAGTAAAGACAACAGCTTCAGAATTAAACTAATTCTCAAAGAGTAATGTTGGATGCATCATCTTCATCCCCTTCGCCATATTCTTGTCCTTCATCATTGTCATCCTCCATCATAGTCACCAAGTTCGGGTTCGGCAATAAGTCGGCGAGGGTAAAACTCGGTAAAGTTCGGTGAAAATCGGAAAGTTCGGGAAAAAAACAAGTAAATGTCGGCAAAAAAAACGGGTTCGGGTTTTAATCGGCGAGGGTAAAATTTGAAAAAATTCAGCAAGTTCAGGGCCCTAGCCTGTGGCCCTGTGTCGCCTCGCGGTCGGAGAAGGGAGGGATCAAACTATTTACTCTCAGAGAACAGTGGCCAGTCGATTATTAATCGTGCGGTAACATAGACCCGCAGAATAACTTAAAATAAAATCACGCTGTCACAAAAAGTGGCCGACTTAATCCGTTTTATTCAAAAAATCACCGAATAAATCGGTGATTTTTGTGACTTGATTAAATCGGGGTTAAAATCGGCAGAGTTGTTAGTCGCGTTTTAAACGCAATTTTTTCAATAAATCGAAGATTTTTGTGACTATGCTCTCCATCAATGTCGAGTCGACCTTTCTGAGTGAGTGTTCACTTGGGTTTGCAATGTGTTGTATACTTTTCTGAGTGCACAACTTCAAACACACTGATATTTTCACATCCCAAGGAACTACAAGGTTGCTCATAATTTTGATTGCCAAATTTCATAAAGAAAAAACCTTTCCACCCACACATCCCACCAAAACCCTATTACAATGTAAGAATTACTAAACTATCAACTCACATACATAGGTAATGGGTATACAATCAATAATAAACCTTTATTGGGAGAAGTAAATCAATAGCCATGACTTCAAAATCTTCAGACTCAAAGCATGATAATCTCTAAATTTCCTTATTTTCAGTCTTCCATCATGAGTAGGACAATCGTTAAATGATCTTTTCCTATCCAACTATCACTTAAGCATCCAACTTCACATGTGCGTCATAAAAAATAAGGATTTAAATGAGCAGGTGCAACTTGTAGATGACAATGTAAGAATTGGCCCCATACTTCAACATTGACTTTTCCAAAAAGGCACATACTTATCATTCTCTTTGTTGAGTACTTCTTTTATCGCTTCCTTTACCTTTTGAAATGCATAATATATGTATCATGATATAGAATTATCATTATCAACTAAACTCGGCACTCTGAAGAGAGTCTACAATCTAGGAAGCATGGATACACATGCCCCGTGTATCCGTACCGGATATGTATCCGACACAGATACGGCCAGATAAGCGTCGGATATGGCTAAAACGTATCCAGTTTAAAAAACAAGAAAAAATAATTCGGATACGGCTCAGATACGAATGGATATGGCCGGGTATTAAAACTCAAAGTCGGGTCGGGCTGGCTTGGTTAAAACCCGATCTGATTTCGTATTAAAGAGGACAGAAACAAACCCTTGGTCGGGTAGGGTCCGATGGGATAAACCAAACCCAATTGGGTTTCGGGTTTTAAGAGCACTGAAACCCTTTAGGGGTTTGCTGTTCGCGACTCCTTTTCGTCTCCCCAAGCAACAGAAACCCTTAAGGGGTTTCAGTGTCCACCGGAGGTGCTCAGGGTCTGTTAGAGGTGCTTTGCTCGGGATCCACCGAAGGTTCTTTGCTCGGGGTCCGCCGGAGGTGCTCGATTCGAGGTTTGCAGAGGTACTCGACTCGGAATCTGCAATACTCCTCTTCGTCCCACCTGAGCGACTAAAGGTAATCAGAAGATCTCTCTCTCTCTCTCTCTCTCTCTCTCTCTCTCTCTCTCTCTCTCTCTCTCTCTCGGTTATGATTTTGGAATCCGGATTGAACAATACTTGGCTACTCTGCACCAGGCAAGAACCTCCTACTCGGCTGACTACCTCAGCCCAAGCAGGAGGTTTCTGCTTGATGCACAGATCTATCTCTCTACCAATTTTGGCTGTGATTTTGGAATCAGGAGTGCGTGCAAGGCTACCCAGGGCCCTGTTTCTGAATTGAACAGTACTGGCTACTCTGCACCAAACAAGAACCTCATGCTTCGGCTAAGGCTGCCCAGCGCCCTGTTTACGGATTGAACAATACTTGGCAACTTTGCACCATGCAGGAACCTCCTGTTTCCGAATTGAACAAAACTCGAAGGGGACCGAATTTGTATTTCCAAAATATCCTTTTTTTGTATGATTCATGGGATATTATATAAAATACGGCCAAATATGAGAAAGGATAAGAATGGTTCTAGTCAGAAACATTAAGGTGAGCAATCAAAGGAGTCTATACATTCATGCATCACTTGACTATTTTCTATTCCAAGATTTGGTTCTTAATAAGACTGTTCACGAGACCCAATGCATAACAACTTCAAGAAGATCCCTATGAAATATGAATTGAATACCATAACCACTATCTCTTTTCAAATACGTCCCCTTGGAAAGTATGCATCACCTAAGCTCATACCTAGGTGGACCTTAGGTCTTGTTTTGCATAGAATACCTTAACTCCAAATATCGATCCTAAAGACGAGAAGTAAACCAACAAAGACCACATACCCTAACCACAGGTCCACAGCCATCAAGTTGTGTCCCATCTATTTGGGATCGGTTTTATGATTCCTTTTTTGTTGAGCATCCTTCTCAAGGGTTAACTCTCTTTACTACAGGCCTTTTCATATCTTTTCTAACAACTACCATCAATGGTATCATTTGTCTTTCCCTCCATTTCCTGTTAAGTCGATCTCTCTTCATCAGGACCAGCTTAGGTCTCTGTCGTCCATGCCCAATATTATGTTAATCTTTTTTCCAAAGGTTTGGCCTCGGTTGGTGCAACTTCTACACTCTCCTTCTAATATACTCGGTCTCCACCGGCCACCATCTCCTAATTTTGTCACATGTGCACCTCAACATTCTCATATCTACCACGCTCATAATGAGTGGTTGAGCTTTTTTTCTAGCCAACGTTTTAAACCATACAATATAGTGAGGTTTATTGACATCTTCTACCATATACCCTTGAGTCTTGAAGGCATGTACTGATCGCAAAGAACCCCTTAGTTCCTCTCCACTGCATCCAATAAACACCATATAGTAATGTAAATTTCACCCAACTAAGATGTCACTAGGTCTAATCCAATGATCCAACGAATACACCACTCCAGGCATATAAGTAAGACATTCCCTCAAGACTTGGAAGTTTGTAGATATAGCATTGCTCGAGGACATCAAGTTCATGTAGCCATTAAACATGGATAAGACTTTGAGCAGATTGCCAAATTTAGACTTAAAGGACCTCTTTGCTAGCACACATCAGCACCTTCATAGCTTTACCGGATCTATAATTTATTTCATACATTTCTACCAATACATTTTCCATGATTTATTCTAAATTAAGAAGTGTAGTCAAGGCGTCGCCTAGGCCATCGCCTAGGCATTTTGGACCCTCGACCGCCTAGGCCATGGCTAGGTGGGCGGTGGAGTCTAGGTAGCCGCCTAGGCAACCGCCTAGGAGCCTAGTTTTGTAATTTTTTTTTTTAAATAGTCGGTTCAAATTGAGTTTTCTTAAATACCGTTTGGTTTTATAGGTCTATGTTGCTTTATCGATGGCCAACACCATGCATCATTAATGGGAAAAAAAATATTGGGTCGATGTTCTCAGGGTTTGAAGACGAAAAAGTCGAAAGACATAAAGATTATTCATATAAGAGTGACGATGATGTAGATGGTTAGGTGATTTAGATAAGTAATTTTTTTTTTTTTTTTTTTTTTTGGATACATGGTTGTGAAATGTTCCAATAACAATAGATTATCTAATATGGTTATATTTATGCTTATGTTATTTGTTTAAATTTATGGCTATGATAGAGTTATGTTGCTCTTGCTAATATGTGATTAATATTTGCAACATATAATCATTGTAGTTGACGCGTGATTCCTATTTGATGCAATAATAATGGTTTTGTAGTTTACCATATGCTTTGGATCATACCCATTATCAAATAGTATTATTTCGACCATATCTATCTCTAGAAATTAAATTTTACTATGCATATAATCACAAATTACTTATGTATATATGACTTATATTTATTTAATATATTTAATTTTTATCGCTTAGGCACCGCCTCGCCTAGGCAGACCAAATAGCCTAGGCATCGCCTTGACGCCTTGACTACACTGAAATTAAGTCGGAAGTTCACGAGAATGTTGAGATAATAGAATATTACTAGGGATGCATGCAAACTAAAAAAATTGAGCCGGGGAATTGAACAATCATTAGACCATAGATTCTAACGTTTTACCATTTATCTATAAGATATAGCCTCCCAAAGTTTTTGTAGATCGTCACTCTTCCTAAGACAATGTTGTTGGTCACATCATATTTGAGACATACATTGATGACACATTGACATTATAATTACAAGAAGTGATGGTGGCACTAATATAAGCCAATTTCGTTATTTAGGCATTTGGTAACAACCAAGGTACAAAATCTCGCGATATTTCGCGAAATATCGCGAAATATCTCGGTTTTCCAAGACCTCGGCACGAAATGTCTACTGCGATATCAAACGAAATGGAAATCACGATAATATCGCGATATTTCGCACGATATATTTGTCGGCACAAAATATCGCGAGATTTCGTGGAAATTTCGAGATATTTCGGGATTTTGGCACTGAAATATTGGGACTGACTGGTTATAAAAGAGGACTGTGGGTTTCGGTTTCAGCAGCTTATTTACATATAATAACATTTAAGTAAATGTCGTCTTACTTAATTTTTATTTTCTCCATTTACTTTACGTTATTATATGTAAATAAGCAAATACCCCCCCCCCCCATTTGATTTCAATAAAAATATCAAAAAAATCAAAAACCAAGTGAATCAAAAAGTAGGTTTTCAGTTTTTGTAGGAGAAAACAGTTTTTTCGGTTTTTCATAAAATTTGTATGTTGAGAAAAGTGGTTAAATCAACTCATTTTTAGCTCAAAAAATTCCACAAGATGTAGAATTACAAGTACATCTAGAAAACCATGGTCCGTCAAAGATAATTTTGAATGTATAAAAACTTTTCTTTATAAAAACTCTTTTTTTCAGACTTAGTAAAAAAACAGTGTTTTGCATTTCAGCGTAATTTTTGCACGATTTCAAACTTGCACAACTTTCTTGTTTTAAGTCCATTTTCAAAATCGTTTGAAGCATTAATTTAACAATCAACTAATCTTTATTTTGGAAATATTTTTCTCCACAAAAAAGATTAAAAACCATTTTAAAAACATAGATCAAAACAGGACCAAACAAGACTGCACAAGACTCATAGACTCAAATGCAGAATACATGCTTTGTGATGCTCTACACCCGTAGATAGGGTATAAATATTATCTGAGTGTTCTAAAACGAGTATCTATACTTAGTTTATGACTATCCAGAGTTTCATTCAAAAATTCCATTAAAAAATCAATATTTCCACCATTTCCATCAAATCACAATATTTCCACATTGTCGAAATATTTCCACGAAATATTTCCATTTTCCAGGAGGTCGAAATATTGACCGAAATGAAATTTCGAACCTTGGTAACAACATAATGTAGGATAGCATGGGTGTATCCATGGAATCAAATGTCGACAATTTTTCTATGAAATGTCCTTTTGGGTTCTGACATAGAAATTATTTGAAATTCTGAAAGTACCAAATTTTGGATCAACATCATGAAATGCTTGCAAAATAACCGACGTTTACCCAAAATTTGACATTCCATCCTTTTTCAGATAATTTCACTAGAAATTTCCATCTTTTTCAGTTAAAGATTCCATATATAATATATTTAAGAAAAAAAATCATATGTTTCCTCCATTTCAAATTTCTTTCATAACAAAACGATATTTGATCGACCTTTAACCAAAAGTTGGCCAAAAACCGACAAATTTTCGCCAAAACCTTTCCTTAAAAAATTAAAAATTTCCACCAAGTGGCCCAAATCCGATAAATTTCCTTTTTTAAAATTGAAATCGATGCCAAAATCGACATCTAAAACTTTGGGTGTATCACAAAGGAAATTAAGAATTAAGATCGACTTACTTAGCAAAACTAGGGTTTGGGGTGTTGAACTAGTAGCACCTCAAATGAAAGTCACTTGTCACACGAACAATTTTACACGGCCTGACCATGCCACGTGCCTCAAGTACTCACGAAAACTCAAAGGGAATTGGGGTAGGAGGTTGGACCAGAAGAGTCTATATTTCTCTGGAGCACTCTTAAGTCTTAAGTTCTCTTGAATTGTGTAATATTCTAGGTCCTTGTAAAAATCTATGTGGAGTCCAAAATCTCCTTTGTCGAATTATGTGGTGAACTCTTGATAGTTCACACCCAATATATTTTTGACAAGTGGCATCATTCTAGTCCCAATTGTTGTCCCTTGTAGATTATAAAATGAGGGACTATAAGTGTTGTTTAAGAGAATATCTCTATGATACACGGTAACAACATGTGAATTGCAAGTAATGTAACTCAAATGCAAACTCAGTCTGGACTCCAATGGAAATGTGGCCTACATTTATTGGTAAAACATTCGTGAAATGGATAAGTAAAACAGCATACAATGGCCATTCCAGCGCCAAAAGTAAATATAGAACTATAGCAACCGACACAAGTGAATTTTCTTGGACGAAACTCAGGTAATTAAGATAACTAAAAAGCTACAATACACATCACAAGTAACTTGATGTGATCCGACTTGGGCCCCGTTGGCCCACCCGAAGGCCCATCCTAACCTGCCATGGATGGATAAGGCAGGATATCTCTTATGATATCTTTTAGAATCTTTTTTTATTTGAGATCTTTATTTTAGGCAAGTTGTTAGGATACTTATTGGCTTTTAAATTTGTTGCCATTTTTATCTTTTCTTTTAGCCTATTTAAAGGCCCCCATTGTAACCATTGAAGGGAGATTATGATAAATGAAAATTGATGGCGGATGCTTTCGTTGGCTCATGGATTTGAGTCCCCACCTTGTACCCTGATGGATTTCAGGCCCCCTCTCATCTAAGCTTCTAGTCTTTTCTTCTCTGTCACGGTTCTTACCCCCTCCGCCACTTCCTCTCGGTGATTCCGTATCACTAGTTATCCCGTTACAAAGAAAATACAAAAAAAAAAAGATACCATCGTCCCCATCTAACGCTCTTCGACGACGCGCGCCTGCATCAAGTTGGTATCAGAGCTTCGGGCTTCGTGGCGTTTCCGCACCACGAACGATCTTCGCTTCGATCGCCGTCGTCCATCGTCATCGTCGTCGTTCCATCATCACTAGCCCCGCCAATTCATCGTCTTCTTCTTCTGGTACGTCGCCCTACAACCCCAACAAAAAAAAACAAAAAAAAAAAGAAGAGAGATCAGATCTTGAGAAAAAAAAAAAAGAGATCGGATCTGTTGAGAGAAAAAAAAAAAAAAGAGAAGAGAGAGAGCATACCTCCTTCAACCGCGAACCTTCTCCTTTGCCGCCCGCCCGTCCACCGCAGGCCGCCCCTTCCTCTCACTCCACCCGCCAAACCGCCACCTCTTTCCGTGCTCCCGCGCACCCCGCAGCCATCAAAAAAAAAAAACCCATCAGATCTGTGATAGCAGCAGAAAAAGGAAAGAAGAAGAAAAAGTAAAGGAAAGAAAGAGAAGAAAAGGAAAGAAAAGAAGGAAAAAAGAGAGAAAGGAAAGAGGAAACGTACCTTGCTTGCTCCCAGCTGCAGCCGCCCCTTTTCTTCCTTCCCTACCTGCCAACAAAACAAACAAAAACAAAAAAACCCTAATCCAAAACCCCTTTTGTCCCTTTCTATTTTTCCAATTCACTCCTCCACCACAACCCTTAGATCCCCATCCTACAGTCCTCAAATCCCCAACCTTGCTAGTTGCTATTTTGCACTTAAGTGCTGAACCCGAGTTGAATTCGGATCCAACCCGTTTACAAAAACAGACACGATAAGACCCTACAACTTCAAAACCCCATATCTTTCTCATTTTCATCCGATTTGGACGTTCTTGGTACCGAATCAAAGCCCTTTCCGAGTCCTATGCATCTATACCATCAGCAGAAATTTTTGGTGAACCAGTAATTACAGATTTCCAGATTTACCCCTGGACCACATTTCCACCATTGTGACATGGATGCCAAGATGCAAGGGTTGATTCGTTGTTATCAAGGGAACAACTCCGTCTATGAGTATACTTCAGCATTCTATCGGCGCATGATCCGCTATGGTTTTTCAGAGAAAGATTTCTTAGCAGTGGTACTGTACATTAGAGGACTCCGCTCCGACATAAAGGGCCAGTTTTCATCTAGATCTTGGAGGGATCTGGACGAAGCCTATGAGATAGCTTGTGAGATTGAATGGGAGTTACAGCAGATGGCCTCACCTCTAGTGGCCTCCACAGATGAGTCTCCACCTCCAGTAGAGCCTCCACCACCTACAGAGCTTCCTCCAGTTGTATCGTTGGTGGATCCATCACCTCCAGTATCACCACCAGCAGACGAGCTTCCCCTTTCAGAGGATCTTCTGCCGCCAGTCATGCTACCACCTACTGCGGATTCTTTCGAAGTGGTCTCTCTAGCCGAGCTTCAGCAGATTGATTTTCTTGGACTAGACCGACTATTGGTGCCTACAGTGTTTGTTCAGCTCTACCTCCGTTCAGGCGAGCCAATGTTCGAGCTATCGCAGAGGTCTGATATTACTCCTCGACTCTGTCGTCTACCCCAGCACTACTTTGACGTATGTTTCCCGATAGACGGCAGTGATACCTTCTCATGGGACCCCGGTGATGACTTCGGTGTAGTGAGATATCATTTGTTGGGCCTTCACCATCAGCTCCTAACGACAGATACCACATCGGCAAAAACCTCGATGATGATTACGCTTTACCGTATGAACTCGAGGGCGAGTTCTTCGCAGCGGAAGCGAATGATGTGATCCGACTTGGGCCCCGTTGGCCCACCCGAAGGCCCATCCTAACCTGCCATGGATGGATAAGGCAGGATATCTCTTATGATATCTTTTAGAATCTTTTTTATTTGAGATCTTTATTTTAGGCAAGTTGTTAGGATACTTATTGGCTTTTAAATTTGTTGCCATTTTTACCTTTTCTTTTAGCCTATTTAAAGGCCCCCATTGTAACCATTGAAGGGAGATTATTATGAATGAAAATTGATGGCGGATGCCTTTGTTGGCTCATGGATTTGAGTCCCCACCTTGTATCATGATGGATTTCAGGCCCCCTCTCATCTAAGCTTCTAATCTTTTCTTCTCTGTCACGGTTCTTACCCTCTCCGCCACTTCCTCTCGGTGATTCTGTGTCACTAGTTATCCCGTTACAAAGAAAATACAAAAAAAAAAGATAGCATCGTCTTCATCAACCGCTCTTGGACGACGCGCGCCTGCATCATAACTCCAGTATCATAAGAGGACCAAAGAGAATAAATGTCTACACCGTGTATGTTTAGATTCAAGTATCACTGTCAAGTTGTTGGCATGCTTACTAAAGCAGTGAAAAGGGTCGAGTGTGGTGTAGTAGTTTATGTGATTGATTAATTAGTCGTGTTAGTCTATTTGATAGCAAATGATGCATTGGTCCCGTTTCGAGTATTCTATTGTAATTAGCCCCATATTTATGCCCAAAAGAATACATGTGCTTCTATGATCAGAACAGCATTAGCCTGACCCTATCCTTTCTCATTCTCTCTTATCCTCCATCACTCTTCAACTTTTTATTCTTCTCTTCTTCTTTGTTTGTATTTTGTTATTATCTATCAAGGGATAAACAAGTCTGTTGATCTTAGATCTTTTGGCCATTCCTATAGGTCAGTAATCCACATCTGTAGGACGCTACAGGTTTCAACTGCTAGAAGGATCTTGAAACCCGACAAGTTCATCCAAGTTAAAAAGATAAAGAACCTTTTTTTCTGCGAAGCTCACTACTATGCATAGGAGAACCCTGATGTCTGTCGGGATGTCTAAGCACGTAATTGACGAAAAAAAACACATAACATAATTAAGCCTAAAAAAAGAAACTAACCTCGTAAAGCATAGTGGTTGGTTCCCAAGGCTGAAAGACACCCTGCAGCACTACGCCATCAGGAAATTGAATCCGTATAACTGTCAATTTGTACTTCTTCCGAGTTGTCAATGCTTGCTTCTCCTTAAAAGACCTGGGAATTAACAGCTGTGATTCTGCCATCTTTTTCTTCCTCATATCAGCTTCTCTTTTTACCTCTCCGCTAGACAGGTTATAGAAAGAATCTGGCGGGTCAATTTTAGCTGCTACATTTTCAGGAACAGAAAAAAAAACCCGGACCTAAATAAAGAAGACATATTACACAACCATTAGAAAGCCATTAATTAGTGGATAATTGAAAGTAACAGTTACTTCATAGCTCCTTCAATAGAATAACTCGATGTATGTAAAACTAGGGAGAAGCAGTCTTTAGAAAGCATGGAAGTTCCTAAATCTATCAATAATACAAATATTGAAGGGAAAAATCAAAAATAACAAAAAATAAAAGTATGTTTTGTCGAATAAATCGATCAAAATGCATATGGGTATTAATGAGAAAGATGAGAATCAAGCAGTAATAAATGATATATTACGAAGATAACAATTGTAGCTTGTCAAAAGTCAAACACAAATTGGAAAGAAAACAAAGGTCTGTTCAAGGTTGCTTGCAGGGGCACTGGACAAAGGGAAGGATGTACGAAAAGAAAGGTGGAAACACATCTGGCCTACCTCCACTGATCCTGTTAAATAGGTGGGATGAGAATGGTAAAGAGCAGTCAGGTAACTAAGGTTTGCTAGGGCATTAAGGAGTAGATGGAAACTAACCTACCAAATAGGAAACAAGGAGGAATCAAGCAAGTCCATGGTGTCACAATTAACATCGGGAAAAGTGGTGGTTTATCGTCCTATAGTGGTTATAATAGAGAATAAAAAGATATAGAGGAATATTCCTGTCAGGGAAAGCACTATTTCCAAAATTTGAGGACTACTTCCTGAACGTTCCAAAACTATAAGTAAATTTTGACACATATGATCATTTACAATGGAGTTCGTTTTAGGTTTGGTGATGCGGTAGCATCCAACAACATATTTATTTTTATTTTTCAACATTAAAAACAGCTGAAATTAGTATCTTCAAATAACATATTAATTTCTGAATAAAATATTATTTTTATTCTGAATATAATATTTTAATCCTAAATAATATATTTTTAGAATGATTTAATAGGATATTTTAGGTATGGATTTTTTGATAAGATTTTATTAGATTCAAACCTTTTAAAGTTAGGAAGTGTTATCCTTTTAGTTGTTTTTAGTTGTTCTCATCTTTTTTAAAAAATCTGGTTGTGACTTGTGAGCTTATTTAAAGGCCTCAAGTATCATTAAAGAATAATGAAATTATTGATTACAGCTGAAACGTGTTATATTTCGTGAAAACTTTTTCAAGAGCGGAGAGAAAAGTGTGAGGCTCGCCGACGTTGATTAGCCGGGTGAGAAGTTGAAGCGGCGAGCGGTCATAGTTATCCTTCTCTTTTCCTCTAACCTGAGTGAGTGTTTCTTCATCAGTTTTGCAGGACCCCTCACCTGTGTTGGATCAACTTTGGTATAAAAGCTCGGCTTAGCAAGTTCTACTCTGTCAAGCGATCACGAGGTCTCCGCTTTGCCAACCATCAACGACGTTGTTGTCTTTATCGAGACCATCCACCATCAACTCATATGCCATCGAGATGCTATGGAGACCAGCCAAATCCAGAAGGACATGGCTACCGCATTGACTTCGATAAACTCGAGGTCAGTTCTTTCAAAGTCGGAGTGCCTGATGCAAGAGCATCCAACAACATTTTTTTTATTTTTTATAATTAAATATGGCTGAAATTATTGTTTTTAATAATAAAATATTAATTTAAGATTAAAATATTATTTTTTATCTTAAATATAATATTTAGATCCAAAAATAATCCATTTTCGGAATTATTTAATATGATATTTTAGATATGGATTTTTGGATAAGATTTGATTAGATTCAAATCTTTTTAAATTAGGAAGTATTATCTTTTTAGTTGTTTTGGTTGTTATCTTTTTCATTTTTTAAAACCGGTTTTAAGCCTATTTAAAGACCTCAAATATCATGAAAGAATAATGGAATGATTAAACGTGTTTTGTTTCGTGAATGCTTTCCTGAGAGATGAGAGAAGAGCGTGAGGCTTGCCGGCGAGAGGTCAGCTGATTCGTCGGCAGAGGGGTCGGAGCAGCAAGAGACCGTAATTATCCTTCAACACGCGATCTAGTGT